>JALPQI010024720.1:0-11930 GCA_025490895.1 Thaumatotibia leucotreta
AGTATGAAATCATCATCAGCCTATGATAGTCCACTGCTGGACATAGGCCTCTCCTATTAACTATGCGTATAAACGCATTAGGAGGCAAATACCCATAATCGCCACGCTGGGTAAGCGGATTGGCGATCGCAGGAACCGTATGGTGACGGCAATAAGAATACAATTGTCACCACCCCAACTCCTCCTGCGGGTGTCGTAAGAGTCGACTAAGGGATTGAAGTGTCACTGACCATTATTTTGTAAAAAATTGATGATGGGCAACAGCGTCATCATAGTGGACACATTCCTGCATGAAATAGCTTATATATTATTGTCAATTGACAAGCAAAACTCACTATGTAACAAATACCTACTTGAAATAAAGCTCGTATCTCAGTTCGGATTCAATACTGACATAAGGTGTTGCTAAGAGTAGTGACAGTTTTTATAGTGAGTTTTGCTTGTCAGCCGACGATACAGTTGTATTGAGTATTTACGACATTACAGGCATTCTATACTTTAAGTCGACTTTTTAATGTTGTTTGTCGCTGATGAATAAACTAAGCATATCGACGCATTAGGAGGTAAATACCCACAATCGCCACGCTGAGCAAGCGTGTCGGCGACCGCAGTAATGTGCCCACTATGATGATGCTGCTGCTCATCATTATTCTTCTATAATTAAAAGAACATTCATTGCCACTTTGATCCGTTACTTGTCTCTTACTCGTACGATACTCACGGAAAGATTTGGGGTGGTGACAAAGGTATTCTTACTGCCGTCACCACGCGGCAATCGGGCGGCAATCGCAGTACCTAACGAGTCTTTTATGATGCTGCTGCCCATCATCTTAATGTAAATGTAAACATAAAATCTTTAAGGCTTAAAATTGATTTAGAAACTCTATGCAAACATTCCAAGAAAACTTTTAATCATCAAACACAAACCCTACATTCAATAGAAAAACTTGTCTCCCATTGTTATCCACATCCCAAAGTTTGTTATATTCGCAAATCCCTTATAAATCCACGATATGTTCTCCCTAACTTCCAAACCCGAAGTAATCTAAAACAGATAAAGACGAGTGGGACCCCGACGTTGTGTGCATGTCAAAGCACCCTTTATGTGAATAAGCATTTTTGGGAGGATTCAAAAGGTATATGCTTATAAGGTAAATATTTGTTGAAAATTACTTCAATGTTTTAATATAATAAGGGGGTGCGCTGGGGGCACGCAAATTGTTTGCTGAGATCGCGAAACGTCTGGTTAACGTAACTAAAGACCGAAGAGCTGGCGACTTCCTCGCACAACGCATCAGTAATTGCGATACAGTGAGGAGCTGGACGGCGCAGCGTGGGAAGGCCCCCCACAAGATGGAGTTGGTAAGCGGTTGGACGACCTGGTAAAGGTTGCGGGTGTCCAATGGATGCGGACAGCTCACGACCGATCTTTGTGGAACTCTCTGGGGGAGGCCTATGTCCAGCAGTGGACGTCAATTGGCTGATGATGATGATGATGAGGAAATGCAGCCAGCATCCTCGGTACAATGTCACAAGGGCTAATCTTAGATATAGGTTAGGTTAAGTAGATTAGTTAGATTTAATCTATGTACATAAATTGTAGTTTTGAAAATAAATATATAAAAAAAAAGTGACGGATGTTATGTCGATTACAAATAGCTTTTTTAAATGTTTACACGACAACTGGAATTTATTTTAATATGTAATGTAATCTAGACGATTCAAAAGAGTTTGTTGCTATTCCAATTTGAATAAAGAATTATTTGACTTAGACTTTGACTTTGAATGGTACCTATTGGGATTTCCCCGATTTTTACACAATCCAAAAAACATGTTACTTTAAGTTTAAACTTTCAGTTACTGCCGTAGAAATACAAACAGCATGTCATAAGGTCATAATCATAACAAAAAAGCCTCCTTACCGAACATGTTTGGGTGTTTCTTTAAACGGACTAGAATAATCATTTATTTTTCTGGGATCAATATAAGATTCAGGAATTTTCCAATACAATATCATGTTAAAATGGGATTTCACTTTACCATTTTTGCAATTACCATGTTTTTACGATTATCTATGAAAAATTGCATCTGTCCCCAAATGTATGCTCCTGAGAATATTTAATTATGTATCATGTACCAGTACCAGGCCCATCAAGCCCTATTTAGTATTATACTGCTTTTATGGTAGTAGTATTAGCAGTATTATAGTGCTTATGTTTGATGGACCCCTGCCCATTCATCTCTGGCCTAAAAACAACATCACCAGCCTTCTTGGATATACTGCTGTGTTGTATCGAACATTTCCACGCGCGTAATTCAATTTACTTGTTACATGATAACAAGCACATGTAATTTTATACTTATCGGGGTGCTTCGACAAGTTTCCAATCGCTAACGCTTAATCTTCAATCGTAAACGAAAGGCGGCTAACTGTCTTTGTCGCACTAATATGAAAGAGTGCAGTGAGGGAAAACTACGATACGCTAATAAGCGTTAGCGATTGGCAACTTGGCTAAGCATCCAGTAGAATGATACATAAAACAAAAAAATAGTCGACTCCACTCTTAATTTCCGTTGTTTATTGAGGACCAATGGATACAAATAGGAATCTAAATGAAAAAGTCCAGGTCAACCAATTCAGCACAAACGGAATTCAAATTTAATAAGCATGTAACCAGTTACATGCTTATTAAATTTGAATTCCGTCCAGATGTTGATTAATGTCGGATGGTTCCGTCCGGAGGATTTTAGCTAACGCAGTTGTTTTTTATTATACCACCATATTTCATCATCCATTCAATCAATCCACTGCCTCGTGTAGGCCTCTCCTATTAACTATGCGTAGGGACGCATTAGTAGGTAAATACCGACTTAACCAGCGTGGCGATTTTGGGCATTTACCTCGTAATGCATCTCTACACTTAGGGAATAGTAGAGGCCTTTGTCTAGCAGTGGACTGATTATAGGCTGGTTATGTGATATGATAAAGACAGTTTCGTTTCGTTTGCGACTGAGCGGCATTCTTCTTAACCAGTTATGTGAATTATAATGTCTAGCTCCCGTTCCTGGTTTCAACGACTAGGTACTTACAAACGTTAAAATCTTTAGTTCTAAATTTCCCTTTTACTTGTTTTGTTTTGTTCATTCATTATCACATAGTTACATTTATCTTAATGTATTAATGTCTAAGCACTATTCTTCTTCCTGAGCAACTGAACTGTTATTATCTATAACCCTTTACGACCGAGACAAACATTTTCTAAAATCTTATGAAAAATGAATGTAGATCGTTTTAAATTATCTTCAAATACTTGTAAAAAATAATTAAAAAAATCGAATTGCCTTTTATCATTAAAAAAATCGCATGCACGAAAGTGACGTTCAGGATCTATACGTAAATGCAAGATCTTGCAAATTAGTATGGACATGCATAAAAACATTAATAAAACACATTATTTATGAAAAAACTTCTTATTATAAGCGATCTTATATTTTTAGGGTTCCGTACCACAAGAAGAAAAAACGAAGCACTCATAGAATCACTGGCGTGTCCATCTGTCCGTCTGTTACAACCGATTTACTCCGACACTACTACTGGGCAGATTGAGTTGAATTTTCGCACACCTATGTAAATTGGTGACCCAACGATGGATGTCAAACGTAAATAAATGAGTTTTAAATGATGTGCTACTTTTAGACGGTAAATTAGAAAATTAAAATCAAAATTTTCACTTCATGATTTCGAGAAGATAAAAATGTATTATCAATGCTAATAATAATATGATGAATGGATTAAAGCGACGATTTTTTGGAGTCGACGTGTAATAACCAGTAC
Organism: Thaumatotibia leucotreta; assembly: GCA_025490895.1. Taxonomy (NCBI): domain Eukaryota; kingdom Metazoa; phylum Arthropoda; class Insecta; order Lepidoptera; family Tortricidae; genus Thaumatotibia; species Thaumatotibia leucotreta. The sequence goes on from JALPQI010024720.1 coordinate 3,836, forward strand.
TATTTGCAATATATACTTGTACTGACTGGGAAAAACGAAGAATCTGCAAATTACATTACATTATACATATTCACACAAGTAAAAAAAAACAATATTTACTACACATTGAGTTTTTCACAGTAATTCAACAATAGATTTAAAGATGTGAACGGAATTAACGGGTTTTAATAGCCAAACAAGAAAATATTTGTGGTTAAATACTTAAAAAGTTTATGCTAGAAAGTACTACGTCGTGCACAAGCAGAATTAGCAGTAATCTCGCACCGAGCTTTATTGATGATGTGAAGCTTCCGAAGATAGACATAGCAAAGCTTACAGGAAACTATCAAGATTGGACGTCCTTCTACAATGTGTTTTCTTCATTCATCCACGAATAAGCAAAACTTAAGAAGAGTTCAAAAGAGCAACATTCATAATAGCAAGGCCAAAGCAATTCGAGAGATATTAGGTATGGACACCTATGGAGTGCCTAACAAAGATGAAAATACAAGATATTATTAACCCAGTTCCTTGGATACGCTAATTAAAATACGATGAAATATATACCTAACGAATTAGACGAAATATGTAACCAATTCTTCAAAACATATGACTATCTTTCTTGGTTTCATTTTATGCGTAAAGACCGATTATGCATATCCGTGCAAATATTTATGACGAGCTCCGTCCGAACCTACAATTTTGTGCACTTATTATTTACAGGCATATTATTTACACAAAATCACTTAATTTTATTCTAATTTGTGCTAAATAAAAACGTTTAACTCTTTAAGAGTAAGTATCACTCAATAAATAGAATGTTTGTTACCGCAAATATACGAAATTACGAACTTACATGTGCACCTACTCCAACCAAAATACATCGCCATCTTCAACGCTGTCTTGCGACTGACTGATGCGGCCGCCCTAAGGTATTTGCTAATTTTACGTGTCGGCTAGTGTCTGCAGATTCGATCGGTATAGGTTTGAGCTCGAAAATATAATTTACTTGGTGACAGGATTTTCGCAAAGTAATTTGCAGGATTATATCAAACCGGTCGGAAAGGGATAAGTGGAAACTGTTCTGGCCAATTTAATATCTTTCCTGATTTACTTAGGTATATGTATGACTACCGCTGTTTGTTTTCCATCAATAAATAAAATAAAAAAATAAAGTTATTTTTTAATACCATGCAAGAAATAAAATATGTATTTTTTTTTATTGATGTGAAGAGACCCTTTGTGCACGAGTCCGATTCGAACTTGGCCGGCTTTTAATATAGCTTTCAGTCACTTAATAAAATTGACAGATAGAAATGCTGCAGCAGAAAAATGTGTTTCGAAATGCAGAAGTGATTAAAGATTAAAGAGTCGGTTTCAAAATAGGTTACCGTCTCCTATAATCTTTACCTGCTGCACTCTTCAGCATATAATTTATTATTATAAATAGATAGGTATATGTTAATCCAAACACTGGACAGGTACGAAACCATCGCGTCATCAAAAAACGGAACTACATTTTTATAACATTATTCATGAAGAGAACATTCACAATAACTACCTACTGAACGCTTCGAAACCAACCAGTGTGTATTTATAATTTATAATGTTATTTTGACATGATCGAATGGTCCATTTTTTAATATTTTGCAATAATTCCTAATTCTTTCGCGATGAAAGAACGTACATGCTGTTAAGGCTAACCTCATTTAATTAATTATAACAATAAAATTAGGTACATTTATCGTTAAGCAAATCTTTCAATGAATTAAAAAATATTTGAAAAATGTGACCACGTTGAAATTTTAGTATTCTTACCTTTTTTTTTATGATAAATCGATTAAGCAACAAGTATCTGTAAGTGATCCCTTACAGAAATAGGTACCTAATTTCGCTTCCGTACCTATTTAAATTGTTTTAAATAGTGTATTGTCTCTGTGTTATGTGTGCAATAAATAATATACATGCCCACCTATACAAATTATAACAAACCTTGTGCTAATAACGTATGCATTTAAAATGTCTCGTTTTAGTAGGTTCAAATATACTTTTACACCTACGAGTTTTTTATTTTGCTATCCATTGCTGTAGCAGTTCGGCTTATGGCGACGGCAGTATGCTTAGCACATGATTGGTATATCAGTATGTCGCCGCGAGATAGATTTTCCATCTTTTACTAACTATATGAATAAAAGAGGGATGGATAGTCTATCTCGCAGCGACATATTGTCACACTAATCCTGTGCTAAGCCTACAGAAAAAAATAACTTTTCACCACTCCACTTCCCGCGGGTGTCGTAAGAGTCGTACTAAGGGATTGAAATGTCACTGATTATTCTTTGACACAAGATTGATGATGGGCAGCTGAGCAGCGTCATAATAATGGACACATTACTGCGATCGCCAAGCGCAAAGCGTGGCGATTATGGGCATTTGTCTCCTAATGTCTCTGTACGCATTGTTAATATGAGAGGCCGTTTGTGGAACTCGCTACCTCTCCCTATTCGACAAGCCCCAAGCAAACACATTTTCAATCGACTGCTCCGCAAGCATCTTCTTGTAGACGAATTTAAGTAGTTTCTTCCGTCAATTAGTTTCTAATATTGAATACTATAATAAAATATACTAGTACATATTTTATTTTTATTTAATTATTATATACCTAAGTATTAGTATGTAATTGTAGGTATTGTTATAGTCATTTGGTATTACTATGTCTTTATTAATTATACGAGTTGTTGAGTACCGACTAAAATGTCTCTGTTGCTCTGGACTGGTAGAGAATACCTTTTAACATTAAGTCCGCCATTTGTACAATTTTCTATATTTTGTGCAATCAAGTTTAAAAAAGCGCAGGCCGTATTTCCAGACATGCGACGCTTAACGACATAATCCGCAGGTCTCTTGCCACGATCAACGTACCTGCTCTTCTTGAGCCTACTGGTATTATTAGGGATGATGGTAAGAGACCTGATGGTGTGTCTTTGGTTCCTTGGAGCTTGGGACGGATGTTGGTATGGGATGCTACTTGCGTAGATACCCTGGCACCGTCCCATCTTCAACGAACTACGTTTAAGGCAGCCGCTGCGGCTGAAAATGCCGAATTTTTAAAACGTAATAAATATAAGGGCCTCGGCAAAGAGTACGATTTTGTACCGTTTGGCGTAGAAACTTTAGGTTCTTGGGGCCCCAGCGCACGCAAATTGTTTGCTGAGATCGCGAAACGTCTGGTTGATGTAACTAGAGACCGAAGAGCTGGCGACTTCCTCGCACAACGCATCAGTATTGCGATACAGTGAGGAAATGCCGCCAGCATCCTCGGTACAATGCCACAAGGGCCAATCTTAGATATAGGTTAGGTTAAGTAGATTAGTTAGATTTAATCTATGTACATAAATATTGTAGTTTTGAAAATAAATAAAGTAAAAAAAGTTTAAATAAATAAATAATAAATAAGCGCACAGAATTCGATTTGGATAGAAGAAACAAGTTCATTCATTTGTATGGCGGCCGAGCGTGTCAGATTTTGTACTGAAGTTGTTACTTGCCTATGATTTTAAATAACTGTCTGTATGTCTCAGGTCCTTGAGTATTCATATTTTTTTTGTGTTGTTGCTATTAATATTACTTGAGGAGGCATTATTAATGTTTTTGTTCACTTCAACTTACAAAATTTGACGCCCGAAAGCTGCAAGCTGCGATTAAAGACGAACAACTCAGTAGATTTTACCGAGTTTATTTGACACGCTAAGTAGATACGTTTGTTTGATCTATGGTATATATGACATCTGTGAATAAGTGGGTTCTGCCGTATATCTCAGCTGAGTGGTCGAGGAGTTGACACGAAAAGATTTGCGAATAAGCCTGGTCTCAGCAGAAGCGTGTTTTCTTTCCATTTCCGCCCGCCCGGCATAATTACGAGATAACTGGATGTATCTCTTCATTACTGCGCTTCCATTTAAACGAGACAGGCCATTGTGAGTTTAATGGGGATTGTAAAAAAAACCTTGCCGTGAACAAATTGAATTTTAGTGTAAGAATCACATCAGGGTGAATATCTGCTATGCTATTCTCTTATTCACACATTCGACGCTGCGTTCATCAACGAGCTCGAAGACGAGACAGCCTTCACTTTGACGTCGAGCGCAGCGCTGCGAAAAACGGTATTCACTAACGTAGAATAGCTCGACGTTTAACTGTAGGCGGTAACTCTCGACGCAGTATAGTTCCAGCTCACGCCGCATTCGTCGCCGAGCGCTAGTGTCATTTAAAGTGCATTAGTGAATATCATTTTTAGGCTCGACGCTGCCGCAGCGCTGACACAGCGCTGATAGCAAAGCAGTTTCCTTAGTGAATAACATTGCTGAGCGTTAAAAGTTAAAACCGCCTCATTTTGATCGCATCATTTTTGCCGAAGTTGCTATTCGTTACAATGTGCTACTTTGTCACTTGAAGAAGGCACGGTACCTTATACAAATGACGAAGTATAACATTAAGACGTTTAGAAACTTCGGCAAAAATGATGCCACCAAAATTAGACGGTTGAAACGCTTAGAAAATCACCCATCACCGTTTCATCAGCCTGGTATTTTTGCCGAGCATCACTTGCAAACCAATTTAATATCTTATTTATGGTAGATGATTCAATTTTTAAACTAATATTTGGGCCAATCAACTGTTACATCGACATATTTTCTGTCTCCTGCGTTACATGTCTCATGAACTTACATATTTACATTGAAACCCGTTGGAACCTAAATGTATCGATTTGAACTTGTGTGAGGCCTAACGCATGTACAGTCTTGCAAAGCATTTTTTCTAGCAAACTTGATGAAATTTTCACCAGCGCACCAGCGTTTACAGTTAGTACGTAATTTTAATTCAATAATTACAGTGGAGTAGAAAAAAAAACGCTTAACGACATTATTATGGAAAATCGAAGTCGACGTTTATTTTATTTTAATATTACAGACAGTTACAAAAACTCTACGATAATTCTAACGTCTGTGGCCCAATATAACAGTAAGAACAAAGTATACCTACTGTTCCATAAAAAGTACAAAAGCAAACACTCACACTCAGTCAATATTCGTGGCTACCATTTAGTATAGGAAAATGAGAAAAGTTCAAATCACGGAAAAAACATGTCCAGTGCTTAAAAAAATCAGGGCAAATTAACACCTTATTCTGTTAAAAGTAAGGTGGTTTTTCCTTCTGTAATTTGAATTGACTAGACATGTTCTTTCCGTGGACTCTTCAAATACCTTTTCAATTCCATAAACGGTGGGGAAAATGGACGACAGAAACAAAACAGCGAATGGTTGTCATGGTAACGGATTTTGGAGTTTAAAAAGACAAAGTATAGCGATCATCAGTAAAATTCAAAAAGTAAACAAATATAGCTGACTTTCCATAGCATTTGACATCTTTGACACATATCGTGGAACACGTTCGCAGATATATTTTTACGTTCATACTAAGGCCTTTAGGGAGTAAGAATAGGTACATTTATCACCACTCCAACTTCTCCTGCGGGTGTCGTAAGAGTCGACTAAGGGATTGTAGTGTCACTCACCATTCTTTTATAAAAGATTGATTATGGACAGCAGCGTCATCACAGTGAACACATTACTGCGATCGCCAACCCGCTTGCCCAGCATGGGCATTACCTTCTAATGCGTTTATACGCATAGTTAATAGGAGAGGCTGGACGTAGGCCTCTCCTGGTAGGCCTCTCCCCAGGCAGTGGACTAACATAAAGGTGCGTTTAAACCAAAAGAGCATTCGCTGTTCTAGCGCCCGTTCTAAGAAATCAACCAATCACGTTTTGTGTACCGATCGAATTCCGTAGAGTGGGAGGTTAGAACAGTGAATGCTCTTTTAGTTTAACCGCACCTTAAGCTGATGATGTGATGTGATGGTAATACTAACGTGACTTTGACAGTTTAGTTATATGTATAGCTATTATATCTCACAAAAGCTTAAATTAAATTAGGTAAGTAATATTCTGTAAGTCTAGATATATTACGGGCGTTTATACAATACCGTACCTATATCGGCTATAACTGAATTTCAGACTGACTTGTGGGTTTAGGTTTCAAGTGTGTGTGTACTATTGGATCGTGTTACTGTGATGGACAGACATTGTATGGAGCTATAATTTGAACTTTGATAGACAGGTATAGGTAAATTCACGAAAGCTGGCACGAATGGATTGAGTAAGTGACAGAAAGTGTCTATGTGTGGATATCTTAATGACAGTAGATGAGTAGATACAGGTTGGTACAAGACGACCGCATACACACAATGATAGGTAGGTATCATTCATTTCATTCATTCCATTCGTGCCAGCTTTAGTGAATTTACCTGTATCTATGTTGCTTTTTTTTGTTTAAATTTACACACACACAGAAAAAAAAACAATTGGCTATTTAATATATTTTTGTGGTACATCTCAAATTGTTTTAGTCGATTTTTTTTAGTAGTAACAGACGTGGACCGACTGGGACACCACGGACTAAGTTGTCAAAAAAGCGCAGGCCGTATTTCCAGACATGCGACGCTTAACGACATAATCCGCAGAAAGATCTCTTGCCACGATCAACGTACAAGCCTACTGGTATTATTAGAGATGATGGTAAGAGACCTGATGGTGTGTCTTTGGTTCCTTGGAGCTTGGGACGGATGTTGGTATGGGATGCTACTTGCGTAGACACCATCTGGCACCGTCCCATCTTCAACGAACTACGTTTAACGCGGCCGCTGCGGCTGAAAATTCCGAATTTTTAAAACGTAATAAATATAAGGGCCTCGGCAAAGAGGACGATTTTGTACCGTTTGGCGTAGAAACTTTAGGGGTATTTCTATGCGATTATTCAGTCGCAACAATCAAGTCATTACCATTCCCAAATTATTGACGAACTGCGTATAAATAGTGGAGTCATTTTCGATTATCTTGTAGCGGACGCATGTTTGTCTGCTATTCTGGCATAATAGTCTCGTTTGCTTTTATAAAACGGTAAATAAAGTGGTGATGGTAATGAACAAAAAAAACGCGTAACAAAATCGCATAGAAACACCGTTAGGTTCTTGGGGCCCCAGCGCACGCAAATTATTTGCTGAGATCGCGAAACATCTGGTTGATGTAACTAAAGACCGAAGAGCTGGCGACTTCCTCGCACAACGCATCGGTATTGCGATACAGCGAGGAAATGCCGCCAGCATCCTCGGTACAATGCCAATCTTAGATATAGGTCAATCACAAGGGCCAATCTTACATATAGGTTAGGTTAAGTAGATTAGTTTGATTTAGTACTGATTTTTCAATCCCCAGATAACAGTAACTGTCAAATAAATGTTAGCTCTATCCTTTTTTGACTGATGACCAGCGATAAGGATGGTAATACTTTTAACTGACGGATACTTTTAACTGAGGATTGAAAAATCAGCCCTTAATCTATGTACTTAAATTGTTGTTTTGAAAATAAATATGTAAAAAAGTAGTAACACTACTATTAACCAATTTAAATATAAGATGTCATATAAATAAAAAAATAAAAAATTTATAAAACCTTTCATTTTTTGCAGGATTAGTACAATGTCGACAGTAAATAATCAGGGTGGATTTTTATTTTGTTGTCGTTTTTTTAAATTTTCCAAATTTGGACTTATTTACACATTTATCTACTCAGAATCTCGAGCTTTTTCGATCCTGATAGAAATAAAAAAGTGTCCCAAAAAAAAATTCCATTGAGTTACTATTTTTCATACACTTTCTTCAACCGTAACTCAGTGGAAGACAAAAAAATGTATGCAATTTTCAGAACACTTTTTTCTGCTAATGTGGATCGAAGATCTAAGGTTCTGAGTAGAAAATCTATAAAATGATACAAATTTGGAAAATTTGAAAAAACTACAAATAAAATAAAAATCCACCCATTTATTTATATTTTAAGTTAATAATTGGATTCAGAGTTAAACCTCTGTCAAAAAAGACCAACGCTGGAAGTGGGATTTGAACTCTGGTGCTGCTGGAATAACCAAGAGCTGCTGGAGTGGTTTAGGCATCAGCCGCGAAAATCCTATCCCTGGCGTTTATACACCGTGTTTTTATTAA
>JALPQI010024721.1:0-13145 GCA_025490895.1 Thaumatotibia leucotreta
AGTAAAAGTTGACTGTAGTCATGAGTTTTCAGAAAATATTATTTTGTATCACCAATTTGATTTCTCCCAGTACGTGTTATAAACTTTCATATCAATCATTTTAATTATTAATTGGTAGATATCTACATCTACAATTGTACATACAAAACCACTAAGTACTGAGCTTAGCAGTGTACACACATACATCGTCGAAAGCCTGCTGTTACGGCCACATCTCAAAATAGACTTATATGGTAAATGTGATCATATTTTCCTGCAATACAGCCACATTAGGTCACAACGGAAGAACAGCGCTAGTTGCTGAGTTGTGACCCTTTTGTGGCAAGCTGTTATTGTGTGCTGATTTGCTATTTTTTTTAAATTCAAATTAAAATTCAAAACTTATTTATTGCCAAAAAACACATGATATAGTTACAAGACGAGGAAACAATTTGCTTAAACATTGTGAAACATTAAGCTAACTTATTAACTAACATATTTTTTTTTCAATACTGCAATTTATGTACATAGATTAAATCGAACTAATCTACTTAACCTAACCTATATCTAAGATTGGCCCTTGTGGCATTGTACCGAGGGTGCTGGCGGCATTTCCTCGCTGTATCGCAATACTGATGAGTTGTGCGAGGAAGTCGCCAGTTCTTCAGTCTTAAGTTACGTCAACAAGTTTCTACGCCGTTAATTGTGTCTGTCCACTGTGCTTGTCCTGAATAAATTTTATTTCATTAAACATCTTCTTTAAAATCCGATTTTTAAATGTGGCCGTATAGCAGACATCGCGCTATATTTTTCCATGTCCCGCTATTTTCGTATCCCCCATAACGTGTGTGTAATCAAACGCGCTTAATTCCGAGTTGACAAAAAACGTGACGCAGCCAGATTGCTCGTCAGAACAATGCCTCGAAAGACAATGGCTAAATATTTCAGTGGCTTTTCATTCCCCAATGAAACGTCTCGTTGTCATGCGGACACTATTTCAACTTTACAACAGTCGCGAATAGTCGTGATCAGATATATAAACGGCAACGGTGTTCAAAACTATTTGGACTTGCACTCTAAAAGTTCGTCGAAATTCGTTTATTTCGTAGAGTGGGGGGTATAATGAGCGAATGCTCGTTCGGTCTAAAACTAAATGTACCTTTACGCCATGATAATAAACGCTTCTGTCAAGTTTACGCTAAAGAAGGTAATGTTGAACTTTGCTTGATTAGATGGTACCGCGTGGCATAAGTGACTGATGATCAACACTTGGCTTTGAAAATGTTAAAGTTTAGGAATTATAGTAAAACAACCATACTATCGTCGAAATTGAATCCTGACCCACTATAAAACATTATTATTGACATGGTTCTATGATGGGCAAAGCCGCGTTTTTACTTAGTGTTCTGAGCGAGTATTTGCTTGTTTGTGGGCTGAAGAACGAACATTTTGCTACGTGAATTACTGTTTTCATCTGTAAAAACGCGGCTTAAGGGTTCCATTTTGTCGATAGTAGGTACCTACATAATTATTAATTATACTCCATACCATGGCCCGATGCCACATAAAACTTTGTAGTGGCATCGGGCCATGAAATGGAGTATACCAAAAAATATCTTGGATTAATGACCTTAAACTTTAAAATTTAAAGTCCAAAGCGGGTTGAAACGGATACGGAGTGTGACATAAAGGTTACAATACAGGATTTTTATTCACCGGCCAAATGAGGGTTTTCTCGAAAACGTATGCCTCTAGTTGGCGCCAGTTAGCCGTGAGGTCCTGCTAAGAAACACAATTATCTAGCCCCAAAGAAAAACTAACTAGAAGGTATTTTTATTTAATTTAATTAACTCATACAAAACATTTAAACACGAAACTATAGGCGCTCTGGGAATTTAGACAAGTTTCTGGACCTGACGCCTCAGTGTTGCCGTCCTGGTGAACGTCATTTCAGAGAACCCTCATTGTAGAAGTTTCATCCTAAGGTCATATTGATGAACTTTTACTATGGGACTGACATCCGATTCGAGAAAAAATTCTGATCTTTCATTACAAAACCTGAGATATTAGTAGACGGTTGGAACACTAAATTTTTTTTCTCGAATCGGATGTCGGATAGAAAATCTTTCTGTATATCCTACACGCTATTTAATAATTCAGTAGTATACTGAAAGAGTAACTCAACACCAGTGAGTGCAGGTGGTGATGTGTAAGTGTAACTAGCGGCGGTCACTTTGTGCGACGCGTCACCCCTAGAGGTTTAGAACTGATTCACGGCGCGGGTCCATTGCACAATATCAATTATTGTAATGTATAAACGACTTTACACCCATGTACATGGTTTTTGGTGGGAAAAGTGATCGATACGCGAGCGAAAGTTTACTTTAGACCAGTCCTTATGAGTTGACCGTGTTGATAAATGTTACAGTTTGCATAATATATTATCCGTGAGGCTGCGTTTAGCTTGAGGAGACCCCAAACCTATCGAGTCTTTCGCATTTTTAAGGCAAATCGTGCCGTATATCCGTCGAGCAGTGTCGTCCGAGTTTTTTCTGTTCCGCTCTTATTGCGTAGTAATAAAGGTTTCTTTAATGGATTTAGTTGAATTGGCATCGATAGATTTGGGAACACCCTTACTGTAATGACGGGGTAATTTATTTTTCTATCTCTCTGGTTTCATATTTATTATTATTACCTTTCGAATCACGGGCTTACAAATCCCGGTTTTTTGATAGGCTTGCGCGGGGATATAGATCCAACACGTAGAGGCCCTTTGGAGAAATTTGCTGTGTTGTACACCTGCTGCAACCCATTCACGGGCACATCAATAGATATCCGTAAACCGGTCCCAGCAGGCGTATAGAGACTATTGAAAAGTGATGGAAAAGATTAATGGGCTATGGTGATGGGGGATGGATGGATCAGAGATGGAACTATAGGAAAGAGGTCCGGACACCTGCCATAACAATGATTTCTCTTTGCTATCGAGGCAGGCGGTAACTCGCCGCCGACTAGAGGGGCCCCCGAAAATGCCGTCACAAGAGACAGCCAGGGGCAACACCGGTGTAGGCGGCTCAGGAGTGTTGAGAGGTGTACACCGCTTTCTGCGCAGTGGCTTGACAGCCGCTGCACCAACTCGCGACTTACGCAAATTTACACTTCCACCCCTGGAGCATATAGCTCTGACGACTCCTCTCTGGACGGCCAGTTAAGGCAAGCCAGAGCTGAGAGTCCTACGGGTCCCCTTGGGGTTCCACTCCGACCGACGAAGACACGCCGGAGGCGAGGACCCTGACCGATTCTCGGGAGCACTCGGGTCCGTGGGGTCGTTACTCCCCAACAGCTCGCCACAAGCTGCCCTGCGGCCTTATTATTACCTATTATTATTATACCCTAGCCTTGATTGTGTACAAAGTTTCTGAGAAGTGCTCAAGGATGAGTACAATTATTAAAAGGTGCTTTATAAACATAAGCGATTCCAACGTCAATGCTAATGTATTTTATCAATCCTCCATTAATAAGTAGAAAAACCTTCGTACACTTTCAAAAAAATATTGTGGAAATACTAATCCTATCAGTCAAAAACATTTTCCCCTCACTAGCTCGTAAAGTGCTCATTTATCCTTTAATACGAACGTGTAAAAACGGATATTATTCACTTGTGTGGCAAAGTAATGACCTAGGTTTTGGAATAACAAAACGTAAAATGCTCATGGAAATTGTTCCATATTAATGATAATTAAATTATTTGTTTGAGAATTTAGTGTAAAATACAAACCTTTATATAATATGATGATTTTAACATATAAATCCTAAAATTCCATAAGTAACAATTGTTTTAGTGAATGATGATAAGATGACTAGATGCAATCACAAAACGCAGAAAATGTCAACGTCAACATTGTCAAAGAATATTATAGGTTATAATCTTTATTTACCGACTCGAACACGCATAAAAATAGTAAAATAAACAACTTTCAGGGTGTCCTGTTATAATTTTGTAAAAATAATGTGTAATAAGAACGTCGTAACATATTTATGAACGGATTCTTTCAATACTTATTTTTGCACTTGACTGTATAACAAATAACTATTTCTAGAGTTTTAATTAATTTGGGACCAAAAGATTCCGGGCACCGCGGATTCCGTAACAATAATGAGCGTATAAATTCGTGCCTCATGCAACTCGAGTGTCTACGGACGGAGCACTACTTACTATCTCACAAGAATTTCGTGTTGTGTTGATAGCGACTTCTAATTTCTTGTATTTGAGTTAGTGACGGGAGATATGTTATTGCGAAATGATTTTTCTCATCCTCAAACCAAACAGGATTGTTACGGTTGTTTTTTTCTTTCCTCGTATTTGCCTCTTTCTATGGTGAATCGATTTCGTTAGATGGAGCCACCGGATTCTCTTCATTACTCTTTGGACTGGTCCGCGTTTTGTTTCAGTGGATGTTCCGATTCGTGCACTAGCAACCCCGCGCCGGCATCGGAAATGCGGCCCGTCATGTTAATAGATCTTTTTTGTAGCAAAGAACGCGGACATCGCGTTCCCTTATTTTGGGTTTTATACGGGCCAAGAGTCCAAGACCGTTTCTCCGGGTAAGTGGTTATTAAAATTCGCCTGAGAGCGCCGTGAATGCCATCATATATCGGCGCGGCTTGGTTGCTCACAAGTATCTAAACAGATGTGTCAAAATTATGGGCCATACCATCCGGCATTTCCCGTACCGTGTATCAATGGATACCTACAGCACTTGCACGCTCCACACGACCAGTCTTACGTCTTTGTACCAATACCTGCATATTCCAACTCGCGGTCTATACATAAACGCTATCTTCTAACCTTTACACACTTAAATCTACCACTACCAACAAATACTATGAACTCTATTTCAAGCGCGATAAGGGCTTAGCAAAAGGTAGAAGTTAAGATGGTAAAGATGCAAAGGTGGGCAGCGGTCACCTGAAATATTAGCGCGTTACTAAAGACTGCATTTTAGGCGACATTGGGATTCAAGTGATAGTGCTTTGGCGCTTGAAGGAGAATTTTCTATTGAGCTGAGAGGTTGAACGTGCGAGCTACTTGCTTTGCCAGTGCACTTGCTTTATTAAAATTGAATATTAGACTAGATGCTTGTGAGTTCGGACTTATACACGTATTGCCGTATGTCTAGCTTAATAGTACTCAACTATATATTGAAATTTATGCATTATTTTCATATGTTGTAGAGGATTTAGAAAATATCAAAATGACAGAAGGAGTTTATGGGTAGATCAACTTTTTTTCTGGCTGTTATTACTATGGTTACAGTCACTTGAGTCACGCTTGTTTTAAGCAAAACTATGCTTTTTAAACTACACAAACTTGCATATAGTCCATGTTTGTAGGTGGCCCATTAAGAAAAGGCCTTTTTAACACCAGAAAAATGCTAATCTTCTTTATTAAAAGGACATTTTCGAAAGACCATATTTTTTCGTGATTTCAAGATTGGAGCTATTGTTAAAGCTGCTCAGGATGACTTAAACCCATGGGGTGTCACTTCAGTGCTTTTCTTATTTCTCGATGTGAAGTAAAAAATATATTATCATCATCTTTTCAGCCATAACACTTCCACTCGAACACTTTTAGACCCCATCAGTCATCTACTCTGCTAAAAAAATACACATCCGGTGTTTATATATTTGACTCAATAAGAATATAGCTGGTTTGTTAATGTTACCCACCGTGAATATGAAAATCAGAAATTTCATTTATGTTTGCCACGTTAGGCTTAAGTGGACAGACAGATACAAATTCGGAATTTAATTTTTTTGGAGCATTACTGGTGGAATCAGGTTCTGTTTACATGTGGGAGCAGTATTGGAGGGTATAGTATATGGGAAAAACAGTAACACTCGTTAACTGTACCTGGTGGACCATATTCATCATCATATCACCCTAAAGACGCCACTGCTGAACATGGGCATCCCCCAAATATTGCCACAAAGACCGGTACTGCGCCATCCGCCTCCAGCGGACTCCTGTGACCTTCACCAGGTCATCAGTCCACCTTGTGGGGTACCCACGCTGCGCCTTCCGGTACGTAGCCGCCACACGAGAACCTTTCCGCCCCAATGGCCATCGTTTCTACGTACAATGTGCTGGATCTTATCCTCTTATTACAAGTGGCATAAAATTTACTGATGTGCAGCAGTATGGGTACGTAACAATCATACTATCAAAGAAACGTTTCAAATGTTACCATGTAACCCTACTCACACGAACATAGCGAACCAATGAAGTGTATATATATAAACGGTGACGAGCGACGGACTAAGGATGGCAGATTGTACTCGCCACCCGCCCGCTTAAGGGGCAGCATTCTCTTATAATAAAAATATTTACTTTTGTTGATATATTCGGTGTCGAGACACTGGGCAAAAGCCTATTTATCGCCAATTGGCCCTATGGCTACCTTACTTTACTCAATAAAAACAACTGAACAATTAGTTTTATTTACCTTACATTGGTACATAAGACTAAGCTGATATAATTATTTATATTATTGGTATGATTTGTAACAGGGCATTTGACTTGGGCTAGTGACAAAGCGTTCAGTATTATTGTCTCATAATACAGATTATTTCATCAAAAAGAAGAACACACACACATTCAAACCATTAATTTGATGTAACATAGAGGTAGACAACAAGCGTGAGCAATTCTGGAACAGAAAATAAAACATAGTAAATACAGAGATGCCCTCGCTAGAATTTCTTGATGGGTCTCTATTGGTTCCCATAAAGTTTGAAGTTCGATTTTTGAAGCGAATACCGTTGTAGGTCCGAATTTTTTTTAGTCATATTGTCATAAGTCATAAAAATTAATATTATAAATCGGTGGTCAGTTTTGTGTAGGTCATAATTATTGTTAGTCATAAAAGTCGATGCCCATAACTTTTAAAATCCATACAGCATCATTTCCAGAATGTTAAAAGCAATAACCTTCCTTAT
This sequence comes from Thaumatotibia leucotreta, assembly GCA_025490895.1. Taxonomy (NCBI): domain Eukaryota; kingdom Metazoa; phylum Arthropoda; class Insecta; order Lepidoptera; family Tortricidae; genus Thaumatotibia; species Thaumatotibia leucotreta. The sequence goes on from JALPQI010024721.1 coordinate 6,979, forward strand.
TATAACTGTTACAACGTCTATATTCGCAAGTTGTAATTATTTGTTGTCGCGTGATTATGTCAATGCCAATGTAATGATGGTCAATGTAACCACCTAATAAATTTAGTAAGTAAACTTGGTAATAAACTTAGTAAGTAAATAGTAAGAGTATTATTTTAAAAGTCGGTCCTGGCGCTTCGCCGGCCGCTGCCGCGGCACGCTCGCTTCGCTCGCTCGGCTCGCGCGCTGTAAGGTCACAGTTCAACCTAACACTCCTCCTCGCTTCGCTCGTCGTCGTACCTACACTGACCTGCCTTAGAGTCGAGTAGGTAAGGAAGTTTCCTAAGTTGCATCATAGTCCATAAATTTCTTAATTTAAATTAAATATTAAATTTTTTGGATGAAATTCGGTTAGTTATTAAAACAATATGAGTAAGATCCATTAGTAGGTTCAAATGTATGACTTAAAATATTTCTAAAAAATGATAGATAGACCTTTGAATGTTATAGTCAGCAATTTTATACCTTTTGTAATTAGAGTATGTAATGTTATAGGTTAGTAAAAATTCCATTGATTTTTTTCCAAAACAATCGGAATAAACGAGCTGTTTGCCAAGAAACGGGATTTAATCCGAAAATTATAAACGCTATGTAGGATTCAGCTCTTAAAATCTTTTTTAAAATTCATACAGCATCATTTCCAGAATGTTAAAAGCAATAACCTTCCTTATTATAACTGTTACAACGTCTATATTCGCAAGTTGTAATTATTTGTTGTCGCGTGATTATGTCAATGCCAATGTAATGATGGTCAATGTAACCACCTAATAAATTTAGTAAGTAAACTTGGTAATAAACTTAGTAAGTAAATAGTAAGAGTATTATTTTAAAAGTCGGTCCTGGCGCTTCGTCGGCCGCTGCCGCGGCACGCTCGCTTCGCTCGCTCGGCTCGCGCGCTGTAAGGTCACAGTTCAACCTAACACTCCTCCTCGCTTCGCTCGTCGTCGTACCTACACTGACCTGCCTTAGAGTCGAGTAGGTAAGGAAGTTTCCTAAGTTGCATCATAGTCCATAAATTTCTTAATTTAAATTAAATATTACATTTTTTGGATGAAATTCGGTTAGTTATTAAAACAATATGAGTAAGAACCATTAGTAGGTTCAAATGTATGACTTAAAATATTTCTAAAAAATGATAGATAGACCTTTGAATGTTATAGTCAGCAATTTTATACCTTTTGTAATTAGAGTATGTAATGTTATAGGTTAGTAATGTTAGATCTATTAATCGTTATACTTAACAAAAATTATGACCATTGATGCTTATATCAGTAAATTATATGGATATCAATTTCTGACTAACGAAATTCGGATTAACAAATATACGGGAAAGAAAGGGATCCCTTTCTTGATACTACAGCTACCTCTCTCTTTGTGCTACAAAAGTCTTTATTTCAAACAATTTCACTGTTCGACCCATGACCTTCGTTTTTTTTTTGACGGAAACCTCGGCCTCGTACATCACGTATGTAGGATTAACGTTGAAAATGTCGGAAAAAATCAATTCGTTTTATTTCCGTGTGGCTTTTTACAGAAATAAACAATGTCACTGTCACTCCTTTCCATCTATTTGAATTGTCTTTTCCTCGATGACATCGCGTTCTCCAGGTATAAGGTATACAATTAGACCTAATTCACATTGGTTTATAGTTGAAAATGAAAGTGGAAAATTCCATTGATTTTTTTCCAAAACAATCGGAATAAACGAGCTGTTTGCCAAGAAACGGGATTTAATCCGAAAATTATAAACGCTATGTAGGATTCAGCTCGATGTCTTAGCTGTCAATGGTGTCATTGGGAGGACTGTACTTAGGGCTTCCCAAATGGCTAATAAATTTACAGCTACACTCCGTCTGAACTTAGAAAACGCTTCGGAACACACGGATGTTATACTGCTGTCCTAGTTTATCGTATGTCGTCGTTTTAGCCCGAGCCTTTCGTCTCTTTCTTGGACCCGAAGGATTTTCTAAGTTCAAAAGTTTAAACGGAGTGTGCGCTGGCACTCGAGTGCACGGGCGACGCGAGGCAGTTTATATGTGAGAACGTCCCCTTAAGTGAAGTTGCAGCGGATCCAAGACGGACGGGGGCAGGTAAAGGGGTCAAACGTCATCGATCGAGGGTGGGGGTGACGCGATCATTCCGCTGGAGCATTTTACACGGGATCGTATGATGGCTGCTTAGCTTGTCTTCCAGATGGAGTGTTTTCGCCACGACTGTTGTACAGTAGCCCACAGGCCTAAAAGTATGGAAACAAAAAGCATTGCATGCAAATCTTTTAATAATAATTTCGTTTTTACAATCAGTGAACGAAAATTGATATCTCGTTCTATCAAAGATACTGAATTACTTTAAAGATACTAAATAGTTACGTCGATTTTTGTGACAACTAACAAGTAAAAATGCACTGTTCAACTCAATTGTGCTTTTAGAATTTACCACAAAACTGTTGAAAAATAGAACTGTCATTATCTTTGTATAAGTACTTTGAACTGAGAACAGCTTTTGTATACTAGACCTTTCAAATTCTGGCTACGAAGACTGATAATTTTAAATGTCAGTAATCAAAATCAACATACCTACTAATTACTAATATAAAGGACACACGGTTGAAAGTACATTTAAAATGTTTCAGCTGCCGTATTCATTTTCTTGGTACAATAACAGAAACTTATGCACTTTTTGCACTTTATTATCAACAGAATACAGAAATTCTACAAACCCAATCAAAGAAAGAATCTCAACGGAAACTGTGCCAAAGTTTGAGGAGATACGGGCGTTTTGAACTCATTTTCATATTTCGATCGTCCGGGCAAAACAAATCCACAACTCACGGTAATGCCGTGCAGCGGGAGCACTTTCTTAGGAATGCTAGAAGTGGCTCAAAAAAAGACATCATGGACATTCTTACACAAATTGACCCAATCATACAGCCAAGGAGTGGAATTCCCTGCCGGCGTCTATATTTCCGAGATCATATAACCTGTCCGCCTTCAAGTCAAGGGTGAACCTGAACAGGCACCTTCTGGGTGAACTTGCTCCATGGTAGGCCGCGTCTCTGTAAATAAAAAATAAGTACCAATTGTACCAAACCGCTTGTCTAGCGTTACAATTATGGGCATTTGCCTTCTTTTCCGTGGGTGTGGTAGGAGTCGACTAAGGGATAGAAGTATCTGTATTGAAGATTGATAATGGGCGGCAGCATCATAGTAAACACAGCGATCATCAACTGCTTGCCCAGCGTGACGCTTATGGGCATTTACCTCCTAATGCATCCATACGCTTGGTTAATAGGGGAGGCCTACGTACTGCAGTACTCACTTTGGCAGATCATGGTAATCAGCATCACACAGACCGTTAGCTAGCCAGTTAAGTGAGCCTTCCTCAAGGATCTAAGCAACGAACTGACTCGTCGCCCTAAGCCAACGGTTTTCTTCGTTTTTAAGCATCAGCCAATTTATTCTGGATGCGTATGTCATGTAATGACAGTAAGAATACATTTGCCCCCATATCCAACTCCTTCCGTGGGTAGCGTAAGGGTCTGCTAAGGGATCCCAGTGTCACTGAGCATTTATTTATCGAAGATTGATGATAGGTAGCAGCATCATCCTTGTGGACACACTTCTGTGATCCCCAACCCACTTGCGCAGCGTGGCGATTATGGGCTTTGACCTCCTAATTCGTCCATAAGCATAGCGTAAGAAGAGGCCATTGTCCAGCAGTGGACTGATATAGACTGATGATGTGTGTATAGTCCATTTCAATACGAAGGCCCGATGCCACCCGAAAATTTTGTCATTTAATTGGTCTACTACAAATTGGCACGTACACCGATGTATGCAAAAAACATCATGCCACAAAAGGGTCTGTAGTGTTATTCACTAAGGAAACCGCCTTGCTGTCAGCGCTGTGTCAGTGCTGCGGCAGCGTCGAGCCTAAAAATGGTATTCACTAATGTACTGTAAACGACACTAGTGCTCGGCGACGATTGCGGCGTGCGTCGAAAGTTTGACGTTTAATGTATGAACTTCGTATTCTCTAACGAAAAACAGCGACGAACTCGCCCACAACCTCGCTCACAGCCTCGATTCCTAATGTCAAATCAAACAGCTAGGATTTTAGACAAGGCTGTCTCGACATCGAGCTCGTTGACGAATGCAACGTCGAATGTGTCAATAAGAGAATAGCATATTAGCAGGCCGGGTATTTTTTGTTATCACTGATCCTATCGTTGCGTTGACGCATAGGTAATGACTTTGTCAAGTGGAATCGGGCCTTTATATTTGAAATGGACATTACTTGCGTAGGCGTCACTTATAATCGCTTCTCCCAATCGGCTTCGGTTATGGCTATCTCAGGCTCATCTTGCAAAACAACAATTCCTTGTACAAGTATTTACTGCCCCTTAGTGCAACCGGATCATAAAATTCTATCGCCGGACCCGTCCGTCTGCATATACTGCATTCTGCATTCAGCTGTTTACTTTTGTTATAAATTGTATACTAAATGGAGGTTTATTTTTGTATAAATCTTGCCAAAGAGAGGATAATATTATCTTTTAAGCTCTGCTTTTCGTCATCATCATCATCGGTGCGTGGTCGGCACTCATGAATCTACCATTTTACCTTAATCATAAACGTCTGCTAACTTGACAATTCGCTAAGTTTTGTTTGTCCCTTTCGGTCTTATCAATATGTACACAAGTGTGAAAGGGAGAAACAATAATTAGCAGCTTGTTAAATTAGGAAGCGTCTATGAATAACGGAGTTAATTTATTGTAGGACCCACAGAACAAAAAATAAAATTAAAATTTTTCTGTTTTGTGGTAGGACCAATCGGCTCGTCCAGCGTTGCGAATATTTGCATTATCTCTGAAATTCGTTTGGACGCATACTTTATATTTATAGCCAATAAGAGTAAAGCCTATACTGTCCAGCTGTCCTGAAAAAGGCTGAAGATGCTTTTTAATATTATTATACCAATAACTATAGGCCCTGGTTTTTCTGGCCGGCGACCGACGACCGACGCGTGTCCGCCGCTGACGACGTTCGAATGTTTTGTTCGCGAATGTTTGAGGGTGGTTTCTCTGAAACGTCGCCGGCAGCGGGTAACCGACAACGTGTCAGAGAAAGCACCATCAAACATTCGCGAACAAAACAATTGAACGTCGTCGGCGGCGCACACGCGTCGGTCTCCCGCAGTTGGCGACGGGTGGTCAGAAAACTCAGGGCCTAAATTTACACAAATTGAATTTATACCATGAATTGTATTCTTAGAATTATAAAATGTTGACATGTAATATTGTAATATTATGAATAAATGAAAATGAGTATGACGAAGCAAAAAAGTCAGCTTTTTTTCTGGCAAATACTGTTAAGGATTGAAAAAAACCCCAAAATTACGTTTCAGCCACGAAGGTGGCAATAAAGTAGTCAGTCACAAATAAGTCGAGAGAACGTCGTCGCTGAAACGTTATCGCGACTGTACGTCGCCGTTATCTGACTGTACCGCGGCAGGGCGCGGATAACCCCGCTGTCGCGTCTATTGCAAACCATACAAATCTTACGAAGAGGGGATAGATAAAAAAACATGTGACAATCAAGTTCCACGGTAGGATCAATTAATGCTTATGTTGTGTGGGGTACTAAGAGCGACGGCTTATGAATTGAAATGAAAAATGTTTATTTGATGCTAAAAATAGAAACAAAAAGAAAACTTAATCTATGTTAAAGCTTAAACTAAGTACAAAGCATCAAAATGGATGCCACTCAGCATATGCCGATAACTAAAGGGCTTTAGTTATGGCGCTGGTTTTCAGGGCAACCAGAAATATTATTTATGTATAAATTCGATAGATGTAGGCAGGGACAGGAACCGTTATTTTCTCCATACAAAAAGAACGGTTCTTTTTTCGTTCTTTTTCGTTCTTCGGTAAATAGGGGAGATCGAGTAGAGTTGTGACAGAGGTGAGTTGTGACAGTGCCGATTTCTCTCTACTTTCAATAGTTAGAGAGTTGGTAAAATGGAACATATTTTGTTACTTCACGGAAGCCCTACTTGCCTCAGTACACACCGACGGTACGTGAGGAGCGGTTGCGTAATTACGACATTGGTGTGCAAAAAAACACTGA
>JALPQI010024722.1:0-16515 GCA_025490895.1 Thaumatotibia leucotreta
TTCCGTGCACTTATCGAACAGAAATATACATGAAAAGCTTTATTTTAATCACTTTTACTATTTGCGGTTTAGGTGCACTAGTATACCCAAACAAAGATCGTTGACAGGCATTGCCGGCGTCACTCACAGATAATAATAGACTCGGTCTATAAATTTATAAGTCTATGCTAAGGCCGGTGATTCACGTCATTGATTAAGGCACTGGTCTCACCACGAGCTACTAAGCTATGAACTATCGGCTATAAACACGAACAAAAGATACGAACTCCCGTGTAAATAAAAGAGACACGGCGATACTCGCCCAGCTTAGTAGCTCGCGGTGAGACCAGTGCCTTAAGTGGAGTTACGAGAATATTGGAATGTTTTGTATGGGATACCCCAAAGCTTATATTATCATGAAAAATATTATTGTTATTGCAATAAAATAAAGTTGTTTAAAATGTCTTAATTGTTTCATTTACTACCTATGAAATATTAAGGTTGTTCGATTGCCATACATATTAGAGAAAATTACTGCATATTTTATATCTGATAATATGTAAAGACTGCTTACTAAAACCACAATTGTATGGAAATCAAACCACTTTAATGCTGGAATTACACTGAGTCGTTCGCCGCATGCAATCAATGTCGGTTGCCTGGCAACCTCATACTTTGACGCATTAGGCGAAATATACAGTGTAATTGCCACTTAATGCGAAATGTACAGTGGCGTTTAGAATTGCATGGACAATTTATGAATGAATTAATTCATAAAATGTCCATGCGATTTTAAACCCCACCGTGCGAGTATCATATAAATCCATTATTCATCGATGTCCATCGGACATCACAGTGCGTGACTGCTATGAAGTCAATCCTGACTTCTGTCATTTAAATACATTGTCAAAAAGTGACATTTTTGACCATGTATTCAACTGACAGCTGTCAGGATTGATTTAGTTGCGTGACGGCCTGGCACTGTTATAGTGCATTACGACACAAGTGTGAAAAACATGAAAGTCGATACTAGTGGCGATGTTTTAAAACACGACCGATAGAGAGTGTTTTAAATCGACACTAGTTACGAATTTCGTTTTTGCACGTGTCTCGTACGTTGTTTTTTAGTACAGGCCCTCCGAAGTCTTGAAACCTGACGTAAAATGACCCACTTCTCGCACTAGAGCCTAAAAAAGGCACCATCTGTACTAAAAATGTCTTATCTATCAATTTCACAATGTTATTGGTGAAAAAGAGACAACACATTTTAAATTAAATGGAGATTAGACGTTGTTAGGACGGATCTCTAGCATGTTTATAAAATTGTAAGAGTAGTTAAAAAATCAATGCCTCTCATTTCGTTGTAAGCTCTATCACGTTGTGGTGCTGCTGCAGAATATAAAGAATATAAATATATAGGCAGTAATTGAATCTGATTAGATTTTGTTCCAAAACTCATTATTGTTAGTAACATAGGCACCAGGCTAGCATGTCTTATACGCGCTCTTGTCGAAGGCTGCCAGTCCCTCATTGATTATATTGATTAAAAAGAGACGGGTAGCCCTGTGAAGGCCGCGACCTACTGTCAATCACCAGTTGTGCTAGGACCGCATACAGTTTTAAAACCATAGACCTCAAATGAGCGTTTTAAAGCGGCTATGTGGATATAGCAGTTTTGGCGGGGAGCAGGTTACGATTCTAGTTCAGCTACTGGCCGCGGATTTGATTATTCTTTTGGTCACGAGATGTCTGTAGTAAAATAAAAATAAATATTTAAGGTATTTATTGCTATGATTATTGAAAATTAATTACAGGAAATGAATAAATATTAATTTTAATTAATTTAAGCACAACATAACTGCGAAAATTGCTTAGAAAAGTTCGATTATTTATATGATTATTTTAGTTCAGATTTTCACCATACAGCGCTTTTTTGAAACCCGAAAAAATAAAAAATCTGGACACTTTCAGCATTCAGTGTTACGTAAAAATATAATGTTAGGAAAACTCTTTCAAATGGCATATAACTCAATCGACTAGATCAAAAATAAAAATCGTCCATTCTGGTACCCATGCGACATCTAGTGTCGAGTGGAAAAAGTATGGCGTCGTTAATTACCGCTAATTAACTAATAAAATAATAATATTTCGGTTCCTGCATTCGTTGGAGTGCAAGCTTATATTACGAAAAATAGCTTGCATCGGTACCTTTACAATGATGTGCACTACATGTGTATACACTTGTGCTTTATTGAAAAAAAAGTGTTTCTCGTTACAGGCATATGTTACATGAGCTAATTTCAACCCTTTTATAGACTCTGCGATACGATTAAATATATATACCGGTAGCATTTTTTGCATTCTTTCATGTAAAGCACGATTCAATTAATTATACAGTGAATAATTTGAGAAAAACCTTATTATTTATACAGCTTTTTTTTTTAAATATCTCGGTCCCTGCACGCAACCCAATGTTGGTGTCATACAAACAAATAATCCTATGGCCAAGCCCTTTCAAACAAGGTACGTCTCAATCGTATACATCGATGGGACAAAATGCCCATTCTCCTTTCCGTTCTATCGAATGTCTACAAATATTTACAAATATTATCGTTTTGCAATCACTAACAAAATAACAATAGGTATTTTAGATTAAATTAAACATTCCTCCTAGTCGTCGTTACAACTTTATCAGTAAGCAGGCAAATAATTTAATTAAGTTAATTTTACAAAACCCTTCAACAATTATCCGTATTATCGTCTTAAATGCCTATCTCGGCACAGATCCCGGTAAGTAAGGATTTGCCGTTATTTCTTCAAAACGTTTTCTAAATCTACTCAGAGTCCGGTCCAAGAATTTCACTTTACGCCTAATCCTGTAGCTACTAGCTACCCTATTCAATTATTCTGAAGCAAAAGTTTTTCACCGATGAATCCCCAAAAGACTTATCCTTTGATGCAGCTAGGGACTATTTTAGGCGGGCAAAGGGAGTTTTGCTAAAAAAATGTTCGAGGCGTCTTCAAATATTTACCTTAAGTTGCGTAGGTTTTACTTTTACTAATATTTTCTTCGGTTACCGCGAGGATTACTCATGAAATAAAACTATGAAAACGGATAAACTCGCGTATATTACCTTACTACCTCAACATTTTATGCTTAAATACGAGTAACATGGCAATAAAAGTCGGTGAAAATAATATAAAGCAAAAGCAACTTTTTTTTGCTTATCGAAAATAGAAAGTAAAGAAATCGAGTAGGTTTACAAACCTATCAAATTATGTAATATTTAACACGACGATTGTAAAAATTACCATTTCTCACATTACAGGCGTCCATACTCACGTGACGGTTACCACTTACCATCGGATGGGCCGTGTGATTGGTTGCCACCAGTTTCAAATGTATTGCAAAAAGTTTTAGAAATCAACAATAAATAACGACTTTTGAGCGCAGCAAAATTATAATACAATTATCGCACGACACAGGCCGTACCTCATGTCGAGAATTAACGAAAATTGTTCCATGTTTTGTGAGAGCTGTCACGACTTTCGGAAAGATCGTTATTAGTAACAATTGTACGTTGGTGACAAACAAGCACATGAACCGAATAAGCGGTAGCAGCAGTCTACGTAAGCCTGTGACGTCAATGACATTGATATTTTACCATTGTCGCACAACAGGGGTCTGCTGAGTGGCATATTTAATTACGCGCGAGGGAAAGAAAGTAAATTGAATCAATAAATAGGTTTCAATTTTTTTACTCTAGGTTTAAAGCCTGTCTCATCAATTTGACCATGTAATTAGCTACCGTCATTAATTCTATGTTGAACTTGTAAGAACAACATACAATAACTTAGTATAAAATAAATATTGAATAGATTGCCCTTTGCTAAAAAATGCGACCTATCTGAAAAAAAATACGACTGCAATAAAGCGTTCTCATCAACATCCACTTTAATTAAAATTTGATTGTCATTCTGAATCTTTAAAGAGACAAACCACAATTTAACTATCACAGGCATTATAATGAATATTAATTAAAAACTTTTTGTGGACGAAATCTAAAGGCCTTTCACTTGGTCCTTTGTATGTTGAAATAAAGTATGACCAATTTTTTAATACGTTTCAGCAGTTGAAAATAACTAGTTAATTGGGCACGAGTGACACCTTAATTTTTATTGGATAATTATTACCCATTTCAGTGACAGAATATGTTTCAATATAAAAGAAACTCGACCTTTGACGAGTTCTATTAAATGTTATGTTAAGGTAAGTTTTTCTTTCAGAGAAATGGCACTTTAGAAAATGGCAATTTTTAAATTTGTTCAGAGCCTAAGCACTCGTCCTCGAAGTCCGATAGTTTCCAGCCCTGCATTTTGCCTGGAATATTGAAGAAGTTACTGAATTGAAACTTTATTATTTAAAATAAAAGACTTGCCCAACTTCATTTTACTAAAACTTTAGTACAGAAAAAAGTTGTGTAATGAAACTACCTAATGAATGAGAATTGAGAACCTATCAAATTATTGAAATAAATTTTGAGTCTCGTAATAATATTACTATACAGGCTTTTTTTCATAAGGATTATAACGTTATAATTTAATTGAGCTTCAATTATCAGCCAGTAGTTTATAATACGCAACTTATATAGTTCTTGGTTTCCACGCAACGCTGCGTAAGCGCTGCGCCGCGACGCTTCGCAGAGTGCGCGGCAGCAGCCACAGTCTCGTGTCGGTCGTGGCTGACAGGTGGGACAGTAGTCTGACAAGGCACTGGTCTAATCTGCACTTAAGTTTAAGGCTAATAGTTGTTTAAGCTAATCATAGTTTTTTAAGTACTTACCTACTAAATCATATAGACTCCAATTGTCTGAAATAAAAACTTTTTATTTTAATTTTATTATTTATAGTCATATCCCTTTATTCATTAACGTCTACTAACTAAGCAACCCACTAAGTAGTTATTATTTATTTGGTCCCTTTAGATCTTTTGACTTATGTCTATAGATAAGACCGAAAGGGACAAACAATACTTAGCGGCAAGTTAGGAGACATTTATGAATAAGGGGGCTACACTTTAATTTCTTCAATAAAGTTATCCCTATTATAATATGAAAAACCACTTTTTAGGCATTATTCTTTAACATTAATCATTTATATTAAAAAGGGTTCATTGTGAAACGCCCACTTTAGTCCATAATAAATCCATATGGGCCCGTAACCGCCAAACCATGACATGACAAATGCTGCGAAAATATTCAAGGTCCAAGACCCTTTCACTGCCACATTAACCTTGTACCATGAACGCGTCAATTTGACAACGGGCATGTCATCCCAAGGGTGGCCCACGGTTTATCCCCCGTCCGTTTGGCCGACCTTCGAAGTCTATTGTCCAAAATTTCATTGAAATATGATCTGATCAGCTGATATGCAGCAGCTATCGCCAAAAGGAAATGACTGATGAATAGATAAGACATTTGAGTGGTATCCGCCTAGGTGGTATTAGAAATTACATTGATATCTCAGTGATATTGTTAAATAATTTGTGTAGGTATAAGATAGTCGAGACTGCATGATACCACAGCCAAACCGTGAAAACTGTTTATAATAGCTGTTTGTTTTAATGTAAAGAATATATTTTATAAATGAAATATTTATATAAAGAAATAAAATAATAAAAATGAAACCACAATCAACATTAACTTTTAAAGTAAAATTTAAGAGATTTACATTCTTCTTTTATGAACCAATTTTTATTATCAGTCAAACGTTCGAGGCATGTTTTGTCATTATCAACTGGTTAGTAATTTTAAAAGTTTTTAAGTTAATATTACATTTTATTATCGTCACCTAAATACTTGGTGTCATATAATATCGATGAAAAAATATATTACGACTGAAGAAGACAAATCTATTTTACTTCTCGTATGTTAAAACGCTAGCTACGCTCAGGAATTCTTTCAATTGCTCGTGGTTCAATTTCATACTCGCGGGTAAAATACAACGCTGCACCCTTGTATAACAAATAACCCGAGTATCGTACGGGATCGAAATTATTTTTGTCTTGGGCGTTAACACTTGAATCCCTCATTTCGCCAGGATTCCACTTATTGCGGAAATTATCGCTGCATTCGGGCTTCAATGAACACCCTCGTTGAAAATATATCCTTTTTATCCCTTGTGCCATAATCTACTATTACATACCTATTTAAGTAGAATTTTGACACCAAATACCTACTCTTCTTAAGTAATATAATTAATTTCAAGTATATTTATTTATACAATAAAATATTACATTTATTTAAGAATTTAATGGACAAAGGCAAGGGTCTACAACCTTTCGCCAAATATTAAAACTTTGCTCACCTGCCGATGAAACTTTATTGTGCAATTTAAATGTATTTTTCGCCTTTGTAGTTGGCAATTTGATTTGAATAAAATAAATCTATAATTGCGAGTACTAGACTATTATTATCTTTTCAGATAATGATGCCCTTTGTTTTGATGTTTATAATTCAGTTTATGGATTAGTGCTTATTTTCTTGTTTAAAAAACTTGTTCTCACTGGTTGCTATAGCTGTGTTCTATTTACGTAATAATGATAACCGTAAAATCAAGTATTGATAATAATAATAATGCATTTGGGCTTGTATTGCTCGCAACTACGCTAAATTCATAACTACCCTACTAACGATCTTATATAGGTATGTATGTACCTACTCTAAAGTTTGGGTTATTTTTTATTGTTAGCACTTTCAGATAAAGTAATTAATGATGAAAAAGATTGATTGATTGTCTTAAATAAACAATTGAACTTAAACTAAAAAGTAAATATTTTCAAATTTAAACAAACAACACATAACTCGATGATATACCTACATATACAGTGTGTAAATCTAATACGGGCGATTAATTAAACCAGACATGGGATTCATTAGTGTAATCATGGATCACAAGGTTTTTTTAAAGTTACTCTTAATTATGACCCCACAGAATTTTTTTAAGATTATCGGAGCAGCAATGTATGTACGAACATTTGTTATTGTTGATATGGCAGTTATGTCATCTGCTTCGAAATTAGCTGTCAACGAGTGCTTAACTCGCGTGTGTTGCTCTACATTGCGCGCCGAATTATCGTCAGTTGTAATATGAATTAATGTAACCATCAAATGACGATTTTTCAGGAAAGCCCAAAAACTAACTTGACATTTATAAAATATATTGTATCTTTTTAGTTAATTATCCTATTGAAATGATGTTTATCTTGTTTGTTTTATTTTTGAGAGGTCTATTTGACACACAGTTACTAACTGCGACCACAGTTATAGTTCAGGAAATGGTTGGTGCTTACGTTAAATATTTTTATAATTTTTTGGAGTTACGTTAATAATTTAATGAAAATCATCAAAAGTGGATTTCGTAACTTAGTGCAACTCACAAATTGAAATCGAATTGCTTATAAGCCATACATCACAGATGGCGCTTACAGCATTGACATTTATAAAAATATGATGAGTACATTAGGATGGATATATTTTGTACTTACAAATTCGTACTTATGTTAAAATATTGTCTATGATTTTTTGAAACCTTTACATACGTTAATAAAAAACGTAGAAACCTAATAAAATGGCAAAGTTTTTGTTAACGTATTCGACATTTTTTTTCCGAATATCAATATTTTAAATACACCGTTCGATAGAGCAGGAAATTTACTTAACTCAATTTCGTCATTTTGGTGGTTACATTAATTCATATTACAATCGACGTTATTTTGTATGGAAAATTTAATTGCTTTTATTTGAAGTAAAAGTTATTTGAATGTACTTATTATGTCGTAAACTAACACCAGTTAAGAGCTTCGTCCGTATTAGACTTACACCCTGTATTATGTACCTATATGATTAATATTTAACTAATATTTAAGTACTTGCCATTATTGCAATGGGCCATCATTAGCTATCCGCTAGGTTTCCCTATAATACGGAAACCTTTGTACAACACGGAAAACCTAAAATATTTTGTTCTTCTTTCATTTATTGTTTCTTAATATTCTCAAGTATGCTTACCAATAGCATAACTTTCATCGTTGGCTTCTGATCATGAATCAATAAACTTGAAGGTTGTTTTTACAAATTGTTTAATATCGAGTGCTGAAATAGCAGATAAAAGATGACTAAGGCCACAAAGAAGGGTTTAAAGATAGGTTGTTGAGGCATCCAATGTTGGTCGAAGGCCAAGGGTTGTATTAATCTTGTGCAGCGGTTTGATCGACGCGAAGGTTGCCTGGATATATTGGAATTTTAGGAAGTTGACCTTTTCTTACTGCTATTTGTTTCACGCATATTTTATCGGATAAATATTGTTCCAAAAGGAAACAAAGTAAGGCTTGCTTTAGATGCAGGTAACGTAAGTTACAGTACAGTATATTGACATATTATTTTCTGTATCTATTTATTTACATGCCTATACTCGTTGTAGGATTACATTTTTGATGCTGCCAATGGAAGGTTAGGTATCTATTTATATTTTTACGATTTACAAGAAATTCTGCTTCGATTAGGATTCATTGAAATTCATTCCTGAAATTAACATCTCGGCTGTTTTGTTTTTTTTTTCTATATCCGAAACGTTAAATGCAATCTACTAGTAAAGTAATTACTTAATTGGGGCAAATAATATCATGCATAATTATTGCATGAAGCTATGTGGCTCGAATGCCAAAAAAATTGCGTGTCTATGGTTCAAGGCCCTAATGAGTAGAACAAGTTTACAATCAACCTATTTAACTCGGTTAACTATGTAGGTTTTTAATTAAAATAGGCTTGAAGTATTTTTAGGTTTGAAACAGAAGGAACTGTCTGGATAAGTGTTAGGGACTGCCGTGCGCGGCGTGGGATCCAATATCGTCGAAGGCCGGGCTTGTATATTAATCTTGTGCAACGGATTGAGCGACGCGAAGGTTGCATCGGCTTATTGGAATTTTGGGTCGCTTGCTTCTCATTGAAGATGAATGATTAATGTTGTGGAAATCGATGGAACAATGACACATATGGCAAATGGCAAGATGTATATTAGAGGTATTTTAAAGTGACAAAAAAGTATTTCTGGTTTTGTTTTTGGATTACCAAAAAGGATATAAACTTGGATGTTACAGAATGTTGATTAACTCCATTAATCTTCATATTTTAAAGACAAACGGGTCTAAATCGCGTAAACTTACGTTTAATTATATCCTGACGTTTCGGGCATGACGTTACACCCGTGGTAGCAGGCAGACTACGGGTTTGTCTTTAAAATATGAGTGATAATAGTGAAACTTTAAATCCATTTATCTTTTTGCACCTATTAAACGCTGGAAAGTTAGAATGAAAATAAACGTGTAGTTGCCTATTAAGTATTACATTTATAACATCACTACGAATCCTACGCCAGATCAGACGACGCAACGGGGCCACGTCGTTACGTCGCCTAAATCAAGCCAGTTTTAAGTTGTTTTCATTTGATTTGTAAATTATTAGTTCGCAGTAATTTCGTTTTTACTGTTATGCTGTGAAACTTATTGGAATAAATAAAATAATAAATAATATAAATCACATCATCAGCCTCATAGTTGATGCATTATAGCTGAGGTATTATAATTTTGTTCATAGAAATAAATTATTTCAAGTCTCTCCTGTAGATGATACGAAAGTTGAGAAAATTCAGTTTATTAGTCAATTTTTTTATGTAAGGTCAGCGATGTGGCTTGCTGCATGTCCATTCTGAGCCTGCGCCAATTTCGTGCCACGATAATTATATGGTTGTCTTTTATCTTTATTTATCTTATAGTTGTATTTCTAGTAATTTGAATTGTTATTATTTTAATTTAAGTTGCATGCCAAACCACTCTTTGTAATTACCATGTATGTCGTGGGAATGAATAAAATATTAATTTATTCTATCTAATTCCATATGGATAAATCATAAATATACATGACTGACCACAGTAAAGGCGATTTTTGTTTTGTTCAACCCTGTATGATCCATCTCGTGAAAGTAAGAAAACAATTATCAGCTGGGGACTTACTCTCATTTTCTTGGACTTAATTAGTTCGGTAACTTTAATAAATAACTTGAAATCTTTAGAAAGTAATTCATTGCAGTGTAATCTTAGTCTATAATTAGGGTATAACTCGAAATATCTATCCTTGGAAAATGTTTTCTCTTTTGTTACTACACTGCGATCGACGAACAAGGCTTACTTTTCTTACAAGAATATTCCAACGGTCGTAGGTTTTCCTTTTACGATAAGATTATCTAGTGATTTATTGGTTGCTTTCCTATACGGATTTAGCGTACCTAATTAATTTATTAGTCACTTGCTTTTCTTGGTTTCTTGGTCCAATATTTTCTTTTGTATCAAGTAAAGCAATTAAAAATATTGTGTTTTTGGGTGATTATTGACCCGGGTATGTCTTTAAACTGCGACCAGATGCACCAGTGAATGGGCAGCAGCATGCTTCAAATTGCAGTGCAATATACTGCGATCGCTAACTCACCTGCAAAGCTTTGAGATTATGGCACGTAAAGCCTATTGGGGGAAGCTTATCTTCGGCAATGGACGTCTTCCGACTGAGATGGTGATGCTGAGGTTGATCACACTACAGCAAAAAAGGAAATGTTCATACAATTATTTTGCATTTGTATATGATACAAGGAAAAAAAGTGCTATCAAAGTGGAACTTTTGGACATTCCTAGGGCTCAAAATCTTTGCGACAGGCAGCGTTAAGATGGTAACTTCTCTATTGGCATTAAACATAGGTACGTATTTTTTAATAATCATTATCGGTCATAGTCATAATCAGTTTGGTAAATTATTGAGCATTAAACGTGTCATACTCAGATGACAGGGCTTTTATGGATCGTAAAGACCATCGAAACATAACGCCAGAGTTACGATGTAGCGCATAAAATAGCTTCTCGATCTCAATCATTCCGCGTACATGGAGAGTAGAGTTTCATAATCTTGGAGGATTTTTTACGATTATATGAACGTATATTAGGTGTAAGTAATGTTTTTTGGCAAAGGTACGTTATACTGGTACTATTCATATGTTTTCTTCATTGCATTACTTTATGAACGATAGTCAATGTTAAGATATGGTTTATTTTAAAAGGTAGAAATCATGCTAAAATTACCTAACTGTAAAATAATTTGTCTGCCCATCAAAACAAACATCAGGTTCGCTACTTAAATTTGGCTAAAAAAACTTAATAACTGAAGGTGAACTTTTACTTTTTGTTCAAACGATTACGAGATACGTTGCCTCTATCAAGACACGTCTTAACTCACTTTAGCTAGGCGAAAAGTAGGGCGATACGAGCCAATATTTTAGTTCCGCCACCCAATTTATCAGCCCCTAGAGGAAATCACTTAGCCGCCTTAGGGTTTGGGGACACTAGGTTAAATATTTCAGAATAGATTGTAAGCAAATATAACGTTTACAAGCATGTAAGAAATGTCAGATCTACAGCAGCATTTATTATTACATTATAATATTTATTATTCACAATGGTTCGCCGTAAAGGTCGATTGCAAAAAAATGTAAATACATAATTAAGAGTCTGGCAACAATTCGAAAATGAAAATCGTTAATAAACAATTAAATAACGTTAACATTCATTGCAACCCTTACGATAGTTCGAACTATTGGTAATTACGAAAAAAATGTTTTGACAAGTAGGTAATATCATTATTTAGAGCCCAAAAACACGTTTCTTGGAGAGCTTGTTTTTTGAGGAGATTGATTCATATAATACATACTGAATACTGTTACAAAATTTTCCTTATACATTTTCATGCCGAATCTATTTCATAAAACGTTACTTAAGCATGAAATTAAGTGTACTATGGCATTTAGTAATTTTATGAATTATGTATTTAATTGGAAACTGATCTGCTACACTTTTTCCTGAAATCACTCTCTCCAACAGATACTGACAAGATTCAATTTGCCTTTTATTTTGAACTGGCCTTTATTAAAGCATAATTATATTTAATATATTTAATCTATACTCTAAATGTAGTTACACAGATGATTATGTTAAATATATTATAATTATTTAGGTACCA
This sequence comes from Thaumatotibia leucotreta, assembly GCA_025490895.1. Lineage (NCBI taxonomy): Eukaryota > Metazoa > Arthropoda > Insecta > Lepidoptera > Tortricidae > Thaumatotibia > Thaumatotibia leucotreta. The sequence continues at coordinate 12,096 of JALPQI010024722.1, forward strand.
CCTTTGACTACCTTCTCGTGTTCAGTTTATCAAAACGAGAATCAAAACATAAAATTTTACTATTCAGTTTCATGGCTTATTTTATATATAATTTAGTACGAATATCAAGATGGAATGTAAATGTATGTAGTTTATTCATAAACTTTCAAGTAAAAGTGTTAAAAGTTTATGTCATCTTATAGATTCGCATTGAACTACTCAGAAAGTCGAACTAAGTAAATGGAATACAATACCTAATATTGTACCACCATTTCACCAAATTTTCTTTAACTTATTGAAATTAGCAGTTAAACTAAAAATAATAATAAAAATCATATTAAAACCATTGTATGTAGTTGGTCACAGTGAGATGTTACGTAAATAGTTATAAGAGTATAATGCTCATTGCACAAAATCTAAATTTAAAATAATGTTTATTACTTATGGTCGCCGTAAATGTAGAAGGGAAAAAACTTCATGGCTCTACAAACTGGACAGATCAGGTGGCATCAATCTTTAAGATGACGGTCAGCACAGTTCATCACGTGGTGGATCACACAGGCAGATAATAAGGCCTCATTGAGAAACTTCGTCAAAGGAATCAAGATCCTCATTAAGAAGGGAACAGAAAAATCACTGGTATTTTTTACATGGCGTCAGCGCAGCCTTTTTTATATTTTGAGTAAAATACTAGATGTTGTACTCTATATTTTTACATAAATATGTATATATCGTGTCGTGTACGCTAACCCTAATTTCAGGTCAAAGAGGCCAGGCGAGTATTTCGTTACCGAAATTGTGTTACTCGAGCAACGCTGAAAAAGCTCTAATACATCACTCATGAAGCTACACAAAGACTTATGAAATGTATCATAATAGGATACAGTGTATTCTTTAGAGTACTTACGAATACGTTGATGTTTACGTTGTACCATCTAAAAATATCAGAAGTTCATTCTGCCAAAGATTAGCTCAGGAGTGCGATTTTTGAATTTCACCGATGATATTGAGATCACTGGTGACTAAAATTGTCACCTATGATTTGAAGTCACTGTTTTCCAAATGCCGTATTTTTGTTCTTTACCAACATGCAGAAATTGTACAACGTCAGTCATAGACAATTATCCTGTCACGTTCCTTTTGGGCAAGTGTTGCCCTTAGTATCGGTTTTTATTTTTCATACTACCTGTAACTCATATTAGGTTCTGTCAAAGTGGTCGAACGTAAAACGGAGTGTCTATGTCATTTGAAAAGAAAACTAAAGTTTTGAAAGATGGCAGATGTCACTAAGTCAATTGTCAAAAATAGTCGCACGGTGATTTCAAATCGAGTGGGTGGGGGCACTCGTAAAGCGATATGATGATATTTCAAAACTACGAACTCAAGGGAAAACACCTGTTTTCAGTGAAAATAAGTCACTGGTGAAATTCAAAAATCACACCCCTGATTTACAAATTGTTTTGTGTGGTGCTATGTTATTTACTTATATATCGGTCCTCATAGCATTACCTAAATCACATTGTTTTCTTTTAAATAAGTAAAACATTCCTAAATATATCCATATCACGTACATATTCTAATTTAAATTTCAAAGGATAGGTACATAATTATTATGATATGATAGTAGGTAGTCATACGTACGGATAGTAGCGGTCGGGCACGTTTCGATGGGGGTAACTATAATTTAAACTCGACACCTCCTTGGCACGTAATGTCTGACAATCATATATAATTTTATGTAATAATTATATAAGATTGAAGGCATTGTATCAGGTCAGTGACAAGGATTCCTGTGTTTAAATTTTTGTATACAGTCTATTCATCCTTAGTCCGTAAATCTAAAAATACTCACCCCGCCACGCATGGTACCAAAAATACTGGCAACATTACCCCGCTGGATCGCAAGGCTGATTATGTTGAGGAAGGTAGCTGCTAGCTCTTCTTGTCATAGTATTTTTAAAATGTTTTTAAAGATATGCAAAGCGCCAGGGCCCCACGGATCCGTACGTACCCTGGGTATTATACTGACTGATGTCTAATATGATGAAATTATAATCAGCCCTGAATCCACTGTATTTTCATACCTCGGAACTTTCATCACCTTTGCTGCTAATGTTCTTAATCTTTTATAGACGACGGTTGAAGATATAACGTGGCTAGTGTACCTACACATGTTGCAATTGTATCCAATCGCAAAAATAATATTTAATAATAACTTCCTCCTCCTCCTTAAGTCGCTCCCTCACTGCTGAGGAACGTGGCTACGACGGAATCGTTTGCAATAGACTTCTCCATTTGCTGCGATTTTTCAGCACAATGAAGAGCCTGAGACATCGGGATCTGCAGCTCTCCGGACACCTGGTCGGACCAGCGTCTCTACGACCTCTCGGCCGCCTGCCATCCACCTTGCCGGTTATTATAAGTTTCTCTAGATTATTGGCAGACTTCAGCGTGCTATGTGGCCAAAGTACTGTAATATTCGGTGGAGACATGCGGCAGAGAGTCGCTGTTGCTTAAATAATAACTTACAATTATTTACCTAATAAGTGCGTCAACAGAAAAGAGCGCAGTTGCGTTTATGACACAAAAAATATTTTGTGCGTACACTTCCCAAAACAAGAAATACACAGCCAGACACAAGTAAGTAGTACGTGGATCTGCAACAAGTCTGCGGCCCCGGATGATCGGCTGACCCACTTTCCCGGCTAGGGACCGCTGAACCCAGGACCGCGATGTTTACAATGCCTTACTTTAAACATGTATTCTATTTCATACTTAGGTACCTACCTATTGTGAACAGTTTTTAAATGAGAAGATATTGTATTTTTGGGCATTAAGTGGTTATTTTTTATTAAAAAATGTAGCGCACAATCGAAATCAACAGCGCATTAAGAGAAAAAGGGGGTGCCTTTTTTCATTTCCTGTTAAGGCTTAACGAACATTTAAGTATATAAAATATCTCAATGAATTTACGTTATCAAGTACTGGTGATTGTAGTCGATAATGTTTTAGTTACAGAGATCTAATTACTTATCTGTAGCGATAATTGTTCACGAGGTCAATTCGAAATAAAACTATAAAACTAACTAATAGATATAATAAAACTATGAAAACGGATAATCTCGCATATAACTGCGGAGTTTATCCGTTTTCATAGTTGTATTTCATGTGCTATCCTCGCGGTAACCGAAAAAAATATTATGAGGTCAATTAGATTAACAATAATCCGATAGTTAAGTACTTTCTTCTTGCGTTGATTGCTTTAACAGTAACGATTGCGCCTATCATTGCACAGAAAACCGGAGGGCGTAGAGCAGTTGTTAAAATAACGATAATGGCTATTGTTATTGTTTAATTAAGGGAGCTTGACCCGTAAAAATAGAAAATAAAGCAAGGGGCCCTTAACGCGCTGCCAACAGGCTGTAAAGAGTGGCACTTTGCATTAATTTTACAATTTTATTAAAAAATACGAAAAACTTAGCATTCTGGGGACGATGGTAATGTATAATACCGCCTGTACCTACATATTTTTTTGCTCTTTTTGTGTATAATAATAGGTTATGGGTGTTTAATGTTTTCCAAAATTATATATTTACACCGTAAAGTGCGACAAAACTAATGGTGGTTCGTACGTACATATTCAAATTTGTACATAGTTACATATTTTATTTATTTTATGTAGGAATTTTCATTTAGTAGCACTATTTTATATCTTAATTTACTTGTATAATAATATTAATAGGACCTAAAAATGCTTTCTACGTGAGATAAATACGTTTGAATGTATTTTCAGTAACGGTGCGCGGTTGTGACTCAAATTTGAGTCACATTTTCTAGTGCAGACATAAATTTCACTGCAATACTTTTTAATTAAACATAATTTATAGAATTTTATGAGTAATCAGTGGAGTATCCTTTATTTTACGAATTTTAGAAATTAGTAACGAACATAACCGTAAACCGGTTTCTTTTATGTTTTACTATAACTAAAATAAATTTCAGTTCATTCCTGTAACTGCAACCCGTGCCGACTTTCATGCCTGATGTATGAAAATGACCATTTTTTTTCGTTTTTTAATTTTTTTTCTATGGAATTAACTTATACTACTGCCTTATAAACATTTTTTCATAAAATTAATTTGATGAGAACAGACAAACAATACATTATTATCAACTTACTGTCTGACCAATTTTTTTCACAGTAATTTGCATGGGTATTTCAGACGAAAGTCGGCACGGGTTCCTGTTACAGGAATGAGCAGATTTTTTTTCAGAGTGTTTTGGAGTTTAAGATGCCTATTTAGAGGGTATGCGTTATTAATTTCTAAAAATTGTTAAATAAGGGACACCTTACTCTTCAGTCTTAATATACCATCACTTCCTTGCCGTCATAATTTATGTAGATATTTTATAAAAAAACTGTTTTGTTTTTAAATACGAG
>JALPQI010024723.1:0-10550 GCA_025490895.1 Thaumatotibia leucotreta
GCCCCCGGCCCTGCCCGCCGCCATGACGGCCGGCATCGTGTACAGTCAGCAGCGGCTGCGGCGCAACAAGATATTCTGCGTGTCGCCGCCGAGGATCATCATTTGCGGGAAACTCCAGGTCATGTGCTTTGATAAGGTGAGATTATGAAGTGATGATTTTTGTCGATTCTTGTTTGATTGGATATCTGAGATATCTTTCTCACACTTTTTTCTCTGTCTCTCTCTCCCTGTCTCTCTCTCTCCCCCTGTCTCTGTCTCCCCCTCTCCCTCTCTCTCTCACTCTCTCTCTCTCTCTCTCTCCCTGTCTCTCTCTCTCCCCCTGTCTCTGTCTCCCCCTCTCTCTCTCTCTCTCTCTCTCTCTCTCTCTCCCTGTCTCTCTCTCTCCCCCTGTCTCTGTCTCCCTCTCTCTCTCTCTCTCTCTCTCTCTCTCCCCACCTCTCTCTAATGACATGGCTAGTGATACACGTATAGTGACATGGCTAGTGACACATGGTTAATGACACACGGCTAGTGACTCATAGCTAGTGACAACAGTTCTCTCTCTCTTTCTCTCTCCCCACCTCTCTCTAATGACATGGCTAGTGACACGACTAACACACAAGGCTAGTGACACACGGCTAGTGACACACGGCTAGTGACACACGGCTAGTGACACACGGCTAGTGACAAGAGTCCTCCGCACCCTCGATATAATAACCATAGTGGTGCCCCCGGCCCTGCCCGCCGCCATGACGGCCGGCATCGTGTACAGTCAGCAGCGGCTGCGGCGCAACAAGATATTCTGCGTGTCGCCGCCGAGGATCATCATTTGCGGGAAACTCCAGGTCATGTGCTTTGATAAGGTGAGATTATGAAGTGTTCGTTTTAATTTTTATTTGATTGGATCTCTCTTCCTCTCTCCCTCACCCCCCTCTCTCTCCCCCCCCCCCCTTTTCCTCTCTGCCCCCTCTCTAGTGACTCATGGATATTTCGATGTTGGGACTATACAGCAAGTTCATGGTAATGGTTGCTAGACTCAGTCGGTAGCGGGAAGGGAAGGATCGTCGTTGTGTTACCCTGTGTAATAGTACATTACGATACAAGTGCGAAGTTTCGGTCGTGCTTTAATAATTAAAGCACGACCGAAAGCCTACCTAAATTATTTGTTTGCATTCGTTTTGAACTAGGGCTCACGGTACACGTGTAAACCGCCAAACCAGATACCCGTGTTCTTAAGCCCGACGGTATGTACTAAGAACCCAAATTACACGAACCCGCCGGATACCCGTGTCCGTGTCCAATACACGGATACCGTTTACACGAAACCGCGTGGTACCCGGGTACTTAAGACCGAACCGAACGGAAGTTCGAAATAATTTGAGCAAATGCCAATAAGGTCTATTATTGAATGTAACCTGCAGCTTCGTTCGACACTACATTTGTTATGCAATAAGGTCTATTTGACACTATTTGCCTTTCGCTTATCTATCTATTTGTACTATAGCTCTTAAGTACCTGTGACTGCCTATTATTATTTATTTTATACACTTTGTATATTACTTTTTTGTTATTTTTACATTGTGTTTTCATTTTACATGGGTGTGTATAACCTGTAAATAAAAAAACTTCCTTATTCTAATATGTCTTTATTTCCAGACGGGAACTCTAACAGAAGACGGTCTAGACTTATACTCGGTGCTACCGCACCAGCCGGGCGCGCGCTTCGGCCGCACCGTGGTGGAGGTGACCGCTCTGTCACCACGCAGCCCGCTCATACAGGCCCTCGCGTCCTGTCACTCTCTCACCAGCATCCAGGTACATGTGTCACCAGCCGGGCGCGCGCTTCGGCCGCACCGTGGTGGAGGTGACCGCGCTGTCACCACGCAGCCCGCTCATACAGGCCCTCGCGTCCTGTCACTCTCTCACCAGCATCCAGGTACATGTGTCACCAGCCGGGCGCGCGCTTCGGCCGCACCGTGGTGGAGGTGACCGCGCTGTCACCACGCAGCCCGCTCATACAGGCCCTCGCGTCCTGTCACTCTCTCACCAGCATCCAGGTACATGTGTCACCAGCCGGGCGCGCGCTTCGGCCGCACCGTGGTGGAGGTGACCGCGCTGTCACCACGCAGCCCGCTCATACAGGCCCTCGCGTCCTGTCACTCTCTCACCAGCATCCAGGTACATGTGTCACCAGCCGGGCGCGCGCTTCGGCCGCACCGTGGTGGAGGTGACCGCGCTGTCACCACGCAGCCCGCTCATACAGGCCCTCGCGTCCTGTCACTCTCTCACCAGCATCCAGGTACATGTGTCACCAGCCGGGCGCGCGCTTCGGCCGCACCGTGGTGGAGGTGACCGCTCTGTCACCACGCAGCCCGCTCATACAGGCCCTCGCGTCCTGTCACTCTCTCACCAGCATCCAGGTACATGTGTCACCAGCCGGGCGCGCGCTTCGGCCGCACCGTGGTGGAGGTGACCGCTCTGTCACCACGCAGCCCGCTCATACAGGCCCTCGCGTCCTGTCACTCTCTCACCAGCATCCAGGTACATGTGTCACCAGCCGGGCGCGCGCTTCGGCCGCACCGTGGTGGAGGTGACCGCACTGTCACCACGCAGCCCGCTCATACAGGCCCTCGCGTCCTGTCACTCTCTCACCAGCATCCAGGTACATGTGTCACCAGCCGGGCGCGCGCTTCGGCCGCACCGTGGTGGAGGTGACCGCGCTGTCAGGCTGTCACCACGCAGCCCGCTCATACAGGCCCTCGCGTCCTGTCACTCTCTCACCAGCATCCAGGTACATGGCCATTTTCACTTCTAGGGACACTCAATTAGCTTAACTCTCACAAATAAGTTAACTTCGATGTCAGCTTTGTAACGACAATTAAGCATTTAATACTAACAAAAATATTTTTATCATAGGCGTATATGCAATATAAAAACACGAATAAAGTGGATTTACGTAAATATTTCATGCTTAATTGTCGTTAAAAAGCTGACATCGACGTAAACTTTTTCGTGTGAGTTTAGCTATTGGGTGTCCCTAGAAGTGAAAATGCCCACATGTATCATATCATCAGTAGGGTTATTGTTGTATTCGGGCCATTTTTTCCGCAACTCGACATCAAACGTGCCTATTTTGCGTAGTCCCAGCGCAGGCCCAGTACTTGTTGGGGACATCACATACGCCCTTGAATTTCTTCGCAGGTGTATGCAGGTTTCCTCACGATGTTTTCCTTCACCGTAAAGCACTATATTTAATAATATCAAATATTTCGTACTCAAGTTTTTTGAAAAACTCATTGGTACGAGCCGGGGATCGAAACCACGACCGCTGCGTAGCAGACGTGCATTTTTACCGCTAGGCCACAAGCGCTTCCATCAGTAGGTTTTCATAGTTCTAGAAATAGTACATTACTGCAAAAGCCGGGAAGTAAGGTCTTGCACGCCGAATAGATATATACACGGTGCTCGCGAGCATTGCGAGAGATTTTAACTATGCATTCTAGACATCAAAATAAACAAAAAAGTATTATGAGACCTAATGTCAAATAAAGGGCAGAAAATGTTATTTTTATTGTTCATATATTTTAATTAGTCATTTATTTTAATAAGTTCTATGTTTTTCAGGGCCAGCTGAAAGGCGATCCACTCGATCTCAAGATGTTCGAATTTACTCAATGGGTAAGTATTTATACATTCCTACCTAACCACGGAATAAATAAGAGCGCAAGTGTGGTGTGAAAGGTGTAGAGTAAAGAGCATTTATTTACTCCATCATTTTAATCTGTCAAACGGCTGACACTTGACATTTAATGGTAATACATTTTATACGTTGTCTATGGAATACAAAAAAGTTCCATTAAAATATCGACAACCGTTGTGCTAATGGAATTTTAATACAATATTATGCACTCGTGTTGTATTTTTATAATTTAAAGAGGTGGCATACGACAGCTTGGTATTCAGCCGCCAACTAGATTTTTCGCTATCATAGATAAAGTTCTATATGCGTCTAGATAATTACGCATTTTCACTCTCGTGTCTACATAAACAACTATCTCTTCTTTATATCGCCAGGTGCTAGAAGAACCGGGCCCAGAAAACACGCGCTATGATAACCTGACACCTGCTATTGTCAAGCCGAAATCTGCCCCGAACGAGCTGCAAGATTTGGATAACTATGACCCGCTCACTATGGAAATGCCCTATGAGGTAACCAATATATTCGCTTGTTTTGAAAGTTATGTCTTATAAAAGGAACTTCTATATGTATATATTTTATGTATGTATGTATGTATATACACGGTGGAATTTAATCGGTGAACAGGAACCCATTTGTCTAATTCAGTAATCGATGGCGGTCACGTTTATGTAGTACTTAAGTGGAACCAAGTTTTTTTTTTTGCATAATTTTTTTTTATGTTGTAATTAAAATTTATTGTCACCCTACTAATGGTTTAGTCTGAAAAGTTTAATACCTCTTTTCAAACTATCAGCCATAGAAACTTAAAACATAAATGAGCAATAACCACTCACATGCTTTAATTTTTGCGATAGACTCTATTCCTATATAAAATAAGAGCGATACATGGCTGATAGTTTGAAAAGAGGTATTAAACTTTTCAGACTAAACCATTAGTAGGGTGACAATAAATTTTAATTAAAGTTTAATTTCAACACAAAAATTTGTTATGCTAAAAAAAAAACTTGGTTCCACTTAAGTACTACATAAATGTGACCGCCATCGATTACTGAATTAGAAAAATGGGTTCCTGTTCACCGATTAAATTCCACCGTGTATATAGTAATTATATGGAGTGTATATATGTAATGTATCTATTTATATATGAAATATATATGTTAGTTCGTGCAGAAGTGCTTCTTTTTAGTAAGTATTTTATTATTTTAGTTGCACCGCCCACAATCTCTCTGCTTTGCCTAAAGGTTGACGGGTAGAGAAGGCCTTATGGCATTAAGTCCGCCTTTTGTACGTCAAGTTTTTTTCTTTTGTGCAATAAAGGTTAAATAAATAAATATATTTGTTGGGCACCTGATGAAAGGTCCGGATTTTTTTTAAGAATACAAATTTATGTTTTCAGTCACTATCAGATATATCGAAGGGGCAAGAATGTTCACAAATATCTGAGTAGGCCTTTATTGCCATAGTGTTAGAGTGGATGTTCAGATAATTTTGAGCACCTACGGTATATATCAGGGGTCATGCTATATTACAACCAATATTACAAGCGGAAGTTTCTTTTCTATCCCTCTTACTAGAAAGAGACTCCCGCTTGTATTATTAGTTGTAATTTGTTATGCAATAGGCCCCTGGTGGCGACTGCAGTTTCATGAGGCAAACAATAATTTATGAACTATTTCTTTAAGAAACTTGAGGACATTGTCTGACGTTGCTGGAGAAAAAGTGTGTCTAAAAGTTGACTGGCCCATGTTGTTCAATCAATCAATCATTATTTATTTGCTATAGAACATAACTAAATGCATGCAAATACAATTTTAAAATGTTACACAAGAAAATCAACAAAATTATACATACATATTTTTAAAAAGCAGCTCGAAAGTGTTGATACATTCTCTCGCCAGTCTGCCTGCGACCACGGGTGTAACGACATGCCCGTTTGTCTTTAAAATATGAGTGATAATCGTGAAAGTTTAAATCAATATAAAATTATACATGAAATAAATATACTTAGCCTAGAAAATCACAGTCAGAAATGTCGGAATCACAAAAAAGATACAAACGATGTTAAGTACAGATGTGTTTACTATTACAATAAAAATGTTTAAAATTTACGTGTCACATATATTAATTCAATTTAAAGCATTTGCATAGTATTCTTTGATCGAGTAATAAGGTTTTTTTTATAAAATAGTCTTAATTTAGATTCAAATCTCTTATAATCTTCGCATGATTTTATATTAATGTCCAAATTATTGAAAACTGGTTATGTAGGCTTTTATCAGTGTTGGAAATTAGATTTAATTGTCAAAAGGTCATGCTTTACTCTCAAATTTCTTGGTGCATTTTGCCTACTTATTTGAAAGCGGTCCTTGTTTTTAAAAACATATAAACAAATACTATAAAGGTAAAAAAAACCCCCACTGTTAACACTTTGTATTCAACAAATGTTAATCAGTTACCCGGTCGACCTTACTGTTATGTAACCAGGATGCTTAGCCAAGTTGCCAATCGCTAGCGCTTAATCGTCAATCGCAGCTAACTGTCTTTGTCGCTCTAATAAGAAAGAGTGACAGGGAAAACTACGATACGCTACTAAGCGCTAGCGCTTGGCAACTTGGCTAAGCATCCTGTACTGTTTTTATAAGGAAGATTTGACCCAGCTATCGTTCGCAGGTGGGTCTCCTCCGGCGGTTCCACTTCTCGTCGTCGCAACAATCGATGGGCGTCATCGCGCGCGTCCTGGGTCAACCACAGATGGTTTACTTCGTCAAGGGGGCTCCTGAAAAGGTATATCATCAGTTTTCTAATCACATCTTAATATTCTTAATTGACAACGTTTCAAAATGTTCAATGTCCCTAAATCGAAAACCATTTCGAGATATACGCATGTAGATCACAAAAATATATTTTTTATTTTTTTTGTTGGCGGTCCTCAACTGTGCGCTTTTCTCGTAACTTCCTGCCTCGCACAGCTAAACTTTGGAACGAATTGTCACAAGCGGTGTTTCCGGACCGATACGACCTTCAAACCTTCAAGAAAAGAGCGTACTCCCACCTTAAAGGCCGGCAACGCATTTGCGACGCCTCTGGTGTTGCGGGTGTCCATGGGCGACGTTAATCGCTTTCCATCAGGCGATTCGTCTGTTCGTTTGCCACCTATAGCATAAAAAAAAAAAAAAAAAAAAAATACGTGTATCTTTTAATATTGAGTTCTTTCGAAACAGATAATAAAAAACTAGCACTAAAAAATATGAAATGTTTTCTATTGTGTTGCATGTTAAGGAAAATTTTTAAATCTTTGATTATGTGTTTTTTATAGCATGCACTTAAGTTAAACCCAATTAGCTTGAAATCTTCTGTGTCATATCCTTTTATGTGCAGTCAGCAGCAGATATTGCTTAGAGGGTAGGGCGTTTACAATGATCTTAACACACACTTATAGTCTAACCCCCTTATTCAATATTCATAAACGTGTGCTAACTTAACAAGCCGCTAATAATTGTTTGTCCCTTTTGCTCTTATGGTCACATTGTTAAGACCGAAAGGGACAAACAATTATTAGCGGCTTGTTAAGTTAGCAGACGTTTATGAATAAAGGGGTAAGGCTGCGGCTCCATTGAGGCGGAGAAGAGTGGAGGTGGGCAAATTAGACCAATTACATTCTTCAAATTCAAAATTCGAAACACTGTGATGCGGTCTCATTGGCCAATTTTGCACATCTCCGCTCCTCTCCGCCTCAATGGAGTACACACATTAGAACACAATATTAGAAGTAAACGAATAAAGGGCGCGCCTTAACTCGCGGCATTTGAATTATTATATCCTTTAAGTACAGTAAGCAACTAAAAATTTACGAAGATAAGCAAGTACAGGACTCAAGGCTTCTGACGTCACTACTTAGCTAAAAAAATATATCATGCAACTTATCAAATCCACATATCTATATGTGGAAAAATACGTAGAATACGTATACGTATGCAATACTATTTTATAACCTACCTGAAAAATTGTACTGCTAGTCCGATTTCTGGTGCGTAGACACGAAAAGGAAGCCGTTCAAAAGATAAACTCAATTAACCCTTAAATGCATGATTTTTTCTTTTCGTTCCAAAAACAAAATGTGCATACCTAATAGCGTCCCTAGCACGAGAAAAATATGAAAAAAATCTGTGTGTGTGTATTTTGGGTGGAATTTGTACTACTAATCAAAATTTCGATGCATCATACATTATCCATTTTTTGCAAAATCGTGCATGATGAAACATGCAAATATTATTTACTTTTAGATTGAAAAGTATATTAAATTCAGTAATTGTAAAATCGTTATGGTATGAATTACAAAATTCCAATAAAAAATAATTTCTTACTTAGTTAAAAACCGCTAAACGCACGCAATGAAAACAAATTTCCGCCATCTTGCACATAAACACATGCAAGTTTTTTTTTAATACAGTTACGCCAACGAATCAGTAATAAGTTTGAAAGTTCATTAAATTTCCTTGCAAAATTAACCTTAAGAACATAATATACATATATCTAGTTTTCAAACACCAACTACGTTTTGGTTATGTACGATACATCGTACAACATGCATTTCAGGGTTAATGAACTTGAAATCTTACATAAAACAATAATTCCAGGTAGCCGGCATGTGTAACCCCGACACTCTACCCGAAAACTTCAGTTCTGTCCTCACTGAATACACATCCAACGGCTTCCGAGTCATAGGCCTTGCAACGCGAGCTCTCGACCGCAAAATGAAATGGGTCGACGCTCAACGGGTCAAAAGGGAAGGCATAGAGTGCGACATGACCTTCCTTGGATTTCTAGTCATGCAGAATAGTCTGAAGCCTGAAACGACGCAAGTTATTAAGGAGTTACATGAGGCTAATATCAAGCAGATTATGGTCACAGGTAATTATAAATATTTGGTAAACTCAATAGAAATGGGTCGACGCTCCACGGGTCAAAAGGGAAGGCATAGAGTGCGACATGACCTTCCTTGGATTTCTAGTCATGCAAAATAGTCTGAAACCTGAAACGACGCAAGTTATTAAGGAGTTACATGAGGCTAATATCAAGCAGATTATGGTCACAGGTAATTATAAATATCAGGTATTTTGTAACACCGAAGCTCAACGGGTCAAAAGAGGGTATTGAGTGTGACATGACCTTCCTTGGATTTCTAGTCATGCAGAGTAGTCTGAAACCTGAAACTACGCAAGTTATTAAGGAGTTACATGAGGCTAATATTAAGCAGATTATGGTCACAGGTAATTATAAATATCAGGTATTTTGTAACATGGAAGCTCAGCAGGTCAAAAGGGAAGGCATAGAGTGCGACATGACCTTCCTTGGATTTCTAGTCATGCTGAATAGTCTGAAACCTGAAACGACGCAAGTTATTAAGGAGTTACATGAGGCTAATATCAAGCAGATTATGGTCACAGGTAGTTATAAATATCAGGTATTTTGTAACACGGAAGCTCAACGGGTCAAAAGAGGGTATTGAGTGTGATATGACCTTCCTTGGATTTCTAGCCATGCAGAATAGTCTTAAACCAGAGACGACGCAAGTTATTAAGGAGTTACATGAGGCTAATATCAAGCAGATTATGGTCACAGGTAATTTATCAGGTATATTGTAACAGCCGCTCAATGGGTCAAAAGGGAAGGCATAGAGTGCGACATGACCTTCCTTGGATTTCTAGTCATGCAGAATAGTCTTAAACCAGAGACGACGCAAGTTATTAAGGAGTTACATGAGGCTAACATCAAGCAGATTATGGTCACAGGTAATTATAAATATCAGGTATTTTGTAACTCCGAAGCTCAGCTGGTCAAATGGGAGGGCAATGAATGTGACATGACCTTCCTTGGATTTCTAGTCATGCAGAATAGTCTGAAGCCTGAAACTACGCAAGTTATCAAGGAGGCTAATGTCAAGCAGATTATGGTCACAGGTAATTATAAATATTTGGTAAACTCAATAGAAATGGGTCGACGCTCAACGGGTCAAAAGGAAAGGCATAGAATGCGACATGACCTACCTTGGATTTCTAGTCATGCTGAATAGTCTGAAACCTGAAACGACGCAAGTTATTAAGGAGTTACATGAGGCTAATATCAAGCAGATTATGGTACAGGTAATTAATAATTATAAATATCAGGTATTTTGTAACACCGAAGCTCAGCGGGTCAAATGGGAGGGCATTAAATGTGACATAATGTTCCTTGGATTTCTAGTCATGTAGAATAGTCTGAAGCCTGTAAGTACGCAAGTTATCAAGGAGTTATATGAGGCTAATATCAAAGAGATTATGGTCACAGGTAATTATAAATATCAGGTATTTTGTAACGCCGAAGCTCATCGGGTCAAAAGGGAAGGCATAGAGTGCGATATGACCTTCCTTGGATTTCTAGTCATGCAGAATAGTCTGAAACCTGAAACGACGCAAGTTATTAAGGAGTTACATGAGGCTAATATCAAGCAGATTATGGTCACAGGTAATTATAAATATACTCGATAGAAATGGGTCGACGCTCAACGGGTCAAAAGAGAAGGCATAGAGTGCGACATGACCTTCCTTGGATTTCTAGTCATGCAGAATAGTCTGAAACCTGAAACGACGCAAGTTATTAAGGAGCTACATGAGGCTAATATCAAGCAGATTATGGTCACAGGTAATTATAAATATCAGGTATTTTGTAACACGGAAGCTCAGCAGGTCAAATGGGAGGGCATAGAGTGCGACATGACCTTCCTTGGATTTCTAGTCATGCAGAATAGTCTGAAATAGGAGACGACGCAAGTTATTAAGGAGGCTAATATCAAGCAGATTATGGTCACAGGTAATTTTATATTTGGCATTTT
>JALPQI010024724.1:0-15310 GCA_025490895.1 Thaumatotibia leucotreta
AACTCGCCTCGTTCTTGGTTAGAGACTGCACAAGATCAGGATTTAGAGACTCAGGCTTTAATCGAAAGAGTACGTTCGGGTGATTTAGACAATAATCAGTACATGGTTCAAAATAATATTTTATATTACAAAGCCGACCCCATGTCAGCGCCGAAATTGTATGTACCTAAAGGAAGTAGGTTGAGCATTCTTCGATTGTTCCATGATGACAACTGCCACGTTGGTTCCGAAAAAACCTATCGAAAAATATTTGAATATTTTTGGTTTCCGGGAATATCTAAATTTGTAAAGAAATATATAGATCACTGTCGTATTTGTGTTGAAAAGAAAAGTCATTGTGGACCAAAACAGGGAATGCTACACCCTATTGATAAAACTCCTATACCCTTTCATACAGTGCATTTAGATTGCACTGGGCCATTCCCCTTATCTAGCAATGGCTACAAATATTTGCTAATAATTATTGACGGATTCACTAAATATTGTATTTTAAAACCGCTTAAAACAATGGGTGCTCAGGAACTAGTGAATAAAGTCCGTGACTCTGTTATTATGTTCGGAACACCTTCTTTAATTGTGACTGACAGAGGCACCAATTTTAATTCCCAGCCAATGCGAGAATTATTTGAAGAATGGCAAGTAAGGCATCATTTGATATCCACGGGAACCCCTCGTGGAAATGGACAGGTTGAGCGTTATGTAGCTACTATAACTAACATGCTAAGTACCACTTGCGTTGACGTGTCAGACTGGCCGAACGTTTTAAGTAAAGTCCAACTTTCTTTGAACACTACAGTCCAAAAATCTACAGGATTTTCACCAATACGGTTACTTGTGGGCAGAAACTCTAACATCCCTACTGTGCAGGCTCGACTAGACGAGGTATTACACGATAACGATGAAGTAATAGACGTCAGAGCTGACAGGTTATTAGCACAACAGCGTTTAAAACTTGTAGCTAAAAATTCGAAGGAACGTTTTGATTCAACCCGCAGGGACAATATTCAGTATAATGTGGGAGATACTGTTTATGTTAGTCAGAACCATAGGCGACATCATAAATTAAGTGCTAAATATAAAGGTCCTTATGAAATAATAAACATAGAGGATAATGATAGGTATTCATTAAGAGGTATTGGCTATTTAAGGAACATAACTGTAGCTAAAGACAAGCTACGGCTATGGCCTGGTGAATTTGAAGAATACGTTTTAAATAATGAAATGTGATACGAAATTATTATTAATGATGTTTTTTATATACTAATTGTTATATGAATAAGTTTTAAACAATGAAATATGATAATATTTAACAATTATTAATGATTGATGTATTAATATGTGATTAACAAAATTGACTGTTACGATTATTATGTTGGATGGTGCCCGGCATCACTGTTCGCGGGTGATTAAGCTTCACCGACAGCGGGTGATGGCCGTACACAATATTATAAAGTATGATTATTTACGATTATGGTTATTATGATTATGAAACAGTGATACTTTTACTATGTATTATTTTGTGTGTACGAGTGTGTGTATATGTATGTGCTTACATACATGTGTGAGCATATTTATGCAAACATTTACTTTATATACCTTGTGCATGCTCAGTACTATTTATTGATACTTCGAGAACGAAGTATCTATCAGAATGGCCGTGTTAGATAAAATGTCAAAAACTTAATTTACTAGAATTTAAGTAAGCGAAAACGTATATTTAAAGTGTTACATACACCGGAAACGTACTGTGTACCTATATTTTAATTTCGAATCTGATTTTGTGACGTAATAAGTTATAAATAATATTACTGTTCATTTAAAATGACTTTTCTGAAATTCAAACTGTAAAATAAGTAGTTTTAAGGAAAGTACGTGAATATTTATAACCGGAAGTTGTATTGATCAAGTTGGTTCGACGAAGGTGGGGACTTAAGCATAAAAAGGGTTGTCCACCTGTGGACGGGACATTCTTGCTCTGACCCTAACTGACAATAGAAGTCCAACTGGCTAAAGTCCACACCTTCGTGTCCTGGTTTTTATACTTTAGAGTTTAGATTTTATGTGTTAAATTAACAAGTTGATTGTACCAAACAATATATTAGTAATCTAATTTGCTACATGGTGATCTGGATTTATAATCTTGGAAAGTTGGAAGTAACAAAATAAATGTAAGTAATTATAAATAAATGTTTTTATTTTCTCAATTACTTTTCTTTTCATTTAGAATTGATTACCTACCTTTCTACCTAATAGCATAAGCACTGAAACAGGTTCCCCTGAATACAATTCTTGGAAAAGATGCAATCCAATTATTAGTTTAATTATCTTCAATTTAGAAATCTTAACATATTTAACTTTAATTTAATACATTTACTCATCTCATTTTTATCACATGCGTAGCGGGAGTAATAAAACAGTTCAATTCCCTAGAGAGTAATAGAAATGTCAGTACATTATTCAATAATATTTTGTCTTAAAACTTATTTTTTTGGGGCAAGTGTGATGAAAAACATTGTATGCCGCACGGTCGGTAAGCGAAATACTAACTCGAGTCATTAAAAGCTTCTAACACTCTCGTTAGTAATTCCGTACTTACAAAAATAATCTTACGCTGAATACCAGATTTATTTAGTGCAGACAAAAAAACGGCTTGCGTTATGGTGCGTTCAGACGAAACCAACATTCGCTATTCTAACCCCCTGCTCTACGAAATTCGATCGTTACACAAAATGTGATTCGTTGATTTCGTAGAGTGGGGGATAGAATAGCGAATGCTCGTTTTGTCTGAATACACCTTTAGATGGTGTCGCAAAACGCTGCGGCAAATCAACCGAGGCAACTCTAGCACGTTTATGGTATTATCAGTAGTGATGAAACTGGAATGTAATTGCCCACGATCCGGATTCTAAGGAATAATCGACTGTATGGGTGCAAAGATGACCTAAAATCGACCAAATTAATATGTCTCGGAGCATTTCGAAAATAAAATATATAAAAATCATCGCGTACCATCGTAGATCGTAAAGCACTCAATGCTGACTAATATACCACTATCTGCTTTGCCACAGATCGTGGATCAATGGCCACGCACGCAGTGGGCCAGGTTCCCAATCTCTAACGCTCAGTATTATAATTTTCTCTGTTTATCACCCTTTTTCTTAGTTCCTACGACATAGATAGTTAGTTGTCTTTCGTTTACGATTCACGATTGAGCGTTAGCGATTGGCATCTAAGATACACACCCTAGAGTATAATAGAAACACAGCACTGTGAGTACAATTATGCTATACATTTTTTGCGGGCATAATCAAGTAGGTAATTTTTTAATTGTGTTTTATAACCATAATTGTCAGCCACTGTAGCCTAGTTGGTAGTGACCTTGCCTACGAAGCTGGAGGTTCCGGGTTCGAATCCCGGTGAGGACATTGTTTGTGTATTTATTAACCGACTTCAAAAAGGAGGAGGTTTACAATTCGACGAAATCTTTTTTTTTTTATGTATGTTCCCCGAAAAATAGTCGGATGGATACAAAACCTAGCTTCACCTACCTAGCATTCGACGCAGAAAAAATTGCCGATTCTAACTCAATATCTTCAAAAGTGTCGCTTATCCAATTTCTCCTTTCCAGCGTCGATATATAGCCGCCTGGTACCCACATCACAAGCCTTAATTGAGCTTACCGTGGGACTAGGTCGATTTGTGTAAGATGTCCCAAGATATTTATTTTTAGTTTAGTGCTATATGCAGGGATTTCGCTCTTTCCTACCGAAAAGCTTTACTCATTAAAAAAATTTTTTAAATTTAAAATTTAAAACTGTTTATTTCTGAAACAAGTGCTTATTTCTATTTTAACATTAATTGCAAAATCTCTTTTGTATGAGATTATGTTCGCGGTCACTAAACTCGCATGTTACGTTACCTATTGTTTACTTAAATAATATATAATAATAGAATCTCATTAGTTCTTCATATTAAGTTGGTATGCTAGTATATTTCCCAGTGTGTTTATCTTTTGTAAAATATTCTTTGAGAATTTTATTGACTTGCGATTGTTTTGTATTTTCTAATGTATGTACTAATTTCTTAGGTAATTTATTTAATATATCTGGAAGAATATACCAACAAATCCTTTTGCCATATGAATTACTGGCTTTCGGCACTGTGTATAATGGTAAGTGATGAAGTTGACGCAACTTTTTAGATCTTACTGATTTTTGTAAATGAAGTATTTGATGAGATTGTTCTTTTATTATCGCTGCGTCAATTTTATCAAATACACTCATGACTTTGCAATATTTAAATAATAAGGAATAGTTATCTTTATATTTATTTTTTATCTTATATGGCACTATGGTTTTAAGCAGTCTTAACTGGATATCATATATCTTTTGTATATAGGTCTTGTATGTTCTACCATAACTTGATAGTCCATAGCTAATTACCGAGTCTGCCAACGCCAAATAGAGTAGTCTTATAGTTTTATATGGTAGCTTGTGCTTTAAAATACTTAGTTTGGCTAGGATTGATCTCAATTTATTACAGACTTTATCTATATGTGAACCCCAGTTGAATTTATTGTCGACTGTGAGACCTAGGTATGTATGTTCATTGACAAGTTCGAGCTTTTGGCAGGCACAGTTTACATAGTTATTGTGCATACATTGGTGCTCATGGGCTATTACTTTTGGCTTTAGGTTTGTTTTCAAATATGGTGAGTGTATATACATGATTTTAGTTTTTTGGTAATTAATTGATAAGCCGACATCATGTGCCCATTTACATAGGTTATTAAATTCTTGTTGTATTATACCTTCCGCTATACTAGGGTCTTTGTGTGCTACTAAGATACACGTATCATCAGCAAACTGATATACAGATCCATGCTGAAATATATTATACATATCGTTAACATACAAAATATATTCCGTTGGGCCAATTATTGAACCCTGGGCTGTGCCGCATAGGGTTGGCACCAGCTTACTTTGTGCTCCGTTTATGCTCACAGTGTTGTATCTGTTTTCGTGGTAATTTCTGAACCATTTCAGCAATGGACCCTGTATGCCATTCTGCCCAAGTTTACTGTATAAGGTGTTATAATCTAGGGTATCGAAAGCTTTGCTGAAGTCGATCATAATATTCAGGATATGCTTTTTTTCATTTAGGTGACTATTTACTTCATCACTAAATGCCGATAACAGTTGCGTGGTGCTTTTATTTTTCTGAAAGCCATATTGTCTTTCATGTATAATTGCATTATTCGATAAGAAGTCATTTATCACTGCTCCATAATATTTTTCTATTATTTTATCAATACAGGAAAGTATGGTAATTGGTCTATAATTGTTAGAATCGCTATAGCTGCCTTTTTTATGTATAGGGCGTACTATACCTATTTTTAACAGATCTGGATAAAGTGAGTTAGAAATACATGAATTTAGTAGGTGCGTCAAAACAGGAGTAAGGTTTATTGCAATGTGTTTTATATCTTTTGCCCTTATTTTATCAAAACCAGGACTTTTTTTGTCATCTAAGCTCATGATAATTTTATACATTTTATCATCGTTTATGTACCTTTGGTGAATCGAGACTGATGGTGTATTGATATATGACTTCTCATCAAGCAGCTTTGTGTCACAACTACTTTGTACATTTTTTATATTTGAATCAAAATCGGCAGCAAATTTGTTACATAATATTTTTGGGCTTAGTTTAAAGGCTTTTGTGATCACTTCGTCCACTGACTTTATTATCCTACCAGTTAGCCTATTTATGATTTCCCACATTTTTTTTGGGTTTTTAAAATTGTTACATATTTCCAACTTGATTGATCTATTTTTTGCTTTATTCATTAACTTATTGGTTTTATTTCTATACTTGTTATAAACTAATCTATTTTTACTGTTGCTCATATCATTTTTCCAAATTTGAAATAATTCTTTTTTTTTATTTGACATGTAGTTTAATTTATTTGTGATCCACTTACATTGGTCTCTTTTACTAAGCCCAATCTTACATTTTATATTACATTTATTATATGTATCTGTGAATTTTTCATGTATATACCTCATTATGTCATTAGGATTAGACATCAAGAAAGTAGGCGACCAGTCAATTTTACATAATGCCTCTTTTACTTTGTTATTATCTATTTTTGTTATCATTTTACACCTTTTTTTGTATTCATAGTTGTTACACACAGCTAAACCCGTTATGAAATGGTCAGCCAATTCACAATGTACTACGGCTGATTTTATGAAGTAAGAATTACAATTATTATTTTTGGAACATTGTATACTGGTGTCGCGAAGGAATATGTGGTCTATACATGATTTGGAAATTCCTACTGTAGTCTTACAGATTCTGGTATGTTTACTAATACAACACTCAAACCCCATTTCATACAGTGTATTAAGGTATGCATTTACAATATTATTATTACAAGATATATCTAAATTAGTATCTCCAATTAGTATACAGTTTTTCCTTAACGAGCATGTTGAGAGTATGCGTTTTAGTTCACTTATAAATGCCAACTTATTAAGGTTAGGAGGCCGATACACTGCACATATATATGATTTATAGTTCTCGGATGTTACTTCACACACTATACACTCAAAGTTAATTGTGGAAACTGGTATGCATTCAAACTGTATGGATTTATGTGTATATAACACTAAGCCACCCCCTCTGCGATTTTTTCTGAGATGACAATACATATTGTAACCTTGAATCTCGAATAATGGTTTCAAGTTATCGCTAATATTTGCTTCGGTTACGATTATCACGTGTACAAGGGCCTTACTCTCTGCTAATAGGTATTCAAGTTGGGTATGATTTTTTATCATGGATCGCAAGTTAACATGTAGAATAGTCATTCCATTGCACTTTTTAGGTATTTGACTAACAAAGTCGTTCCAGCTGTTTTCTTCGGTTTCATTTATGAATGGATTTAGTTCCATTAATAAGATAGATGAGAGTGTTGACAGTGGATGTCTTTGTTATTGTTTTTTGTATATGCAATAAGATAAGGCGCAGAGAACCGGCGATGCCGGCAGCAACATAATGCAGCTCGTAATGAGAAGAAATGTGTTGATTATTACTTACTGAAAGTTGTTGTCAGCCTCTCCACGTCCTTTGTAGACCTAACAATGTATACTTTCTCACCTTCGGATTTACGTACCATTATGCTGCCGTTTTTATACCACACATACTTGCATAACTGGGTGTTTTTTAGATCCGATTTCGTTTTCCATAGTAGGTAGGACGTGGATGGTGTCAGAGCTTCACGTAGGTATACACCGCGATTCCCTTGGCCTCCGGCATCTGAGTTGGTCAGCGTTGATGATTTTGCAGAGTACAGCCATTTCTCTTGGCAACCGTCACGTAGACAGATGATGATTGGTGTAGGCGCATTAGGTGTAGGGCGGTCTTGGTTACTATTTCGCTTCTTTCGGTAGGCCTTTATTATATCGTCACTGTTTTGGTTTAGCTTCGTGCAGATTGTCTTTGCTATTTCTGTAGCATTTTCATTTTCTTGTACTTCTATGCCGCAGATTTCAATTTGGTTGGCCAGCAGTGTTTGTTCTAGGTTGTTGATTCTAGTTTCTAAAGTTTCATTTTTTAGGTCTAAGTTTTTGCACTTGTTTTGCAGATCATTGCACTGGTTTTTAAGGGACTTGGCATTATTCTCGCAAGTTTTCATTTTTTCTTCGTACTCGTCAATTTTCGCAGAGTAGAAGTCGAGGGTACTTTGGAGTTCGTTTTCGATGATTTCTTGGACTTTTACGCGTATCTCGTCCAACATCCCTTTTATCATCCCCGCGCGTGTTTGTTCCGTTTGTGTTGGTTCGTCTTCTTCACAGTTTGTATCTGGTAATATGCAAGATAAGCGCTTTGGTTTTGTTCCAGAACAAATGCGACATTTCCAGTCAACATCTGTCATGGCGTATAACGCGTTTAGTTGATCTGGCGAAATATCCGTACATTCACCATGATACCACTTGCTGCACTTTGAACACTGCAATCCAGGACTTTTCTTCGACACTATCTTTGGACATTTGAAGCACTTAGGCTGTTTACCCATTTTTTTATCGCGTTAACTGTATATTATGTCGATCGAACGATGCGTTAGCATAAAATTGCATCCGGCCGGTAGCGCGGCGAGCGAGCGACTGATCATGTCATTGTAGTTCAAAGCACGCTCGCCATTTTCCTCTTTCGTTGGGAATCTCTTTTTTGAAAATGAAAATATTTATTTCATAAATAAGAATCTAAATATGATAACAAGGTTGGGTCTTTCTAGTAGGTAACAAATACCTGTGTCAGCAAGTCCCGCTCCTCCAGAATAAACAGTTGTTTATTGTAGGTGCATTATTTTTCATAGGTAAGTATTTCATATATGTATAGCTTACAAAAGTTGAACTATTATAACTATTCTAGAACTATTTAGTATTTAGAGCGTGTGTGCGTGTGTGTGTCGTGTGTGTATGTGTTGTGTGTAATAACTATAATCAATTTATTCGTTTGAAAACATAAAACTACGTGATTATTTGAGTAATACTTCAGTCTCATCATAACTTTACTAAGTGGTTATAGCCATTCAGTTAGGGATTTCTTACAATAATACAATTTTTTACAGTATTTCAACTGTATAATTTCGATTGGGGCATTTCTTACTATAAATTAAAACCACTTACCAACTGGCATGCGAGTAACTCGCCCAAGTCTACTCGCCCGTTCCAACTGTCTCGGGTCGATGCTCCGCTGCCGCATGACGCAGCGTCGCACCTTTTCCCTATTTCCACACAATTCAAAAACGTCATAACCGCCACGTGATATCCATACACTTACGCCGTTTATCACGGAACGATTGTAAGCTGAATTCAAAAAGGGCTTATGTTGTAAGCATTTGGGAGGCAGTTAGGATGTTTTGACGGCCAAGGTCGAGGGGCGGGGATTGCCAATTCGTGTTTACAACTTGGGTTGTAAGATTGTAACGTGTTCGGATTTACTACAATAACAAAATGGGGTTATTTTAAACTTACGTTTGTATAAAAAAAATTGTTGAACGTGTATACCACCCCAACTCCTGCGGGTGTCGTAAGAGTCGACTAAGGGATTGAAGTGTCACTGACCATTATTTGATAAAAGATTGATGATGGGCAGCGTCATCATAGTGGACATATTACTGCGATCGTCAATCCGCTTGCCCAGTATGGCGATTATGGGCATTTAATTTACCTCCTAATGCGTCTGTACGCATAGATAATAGGAAAGGCCTACGTACTGCAGTGAACTATCATAGGCTTTATCAGACATACTTTTTTTATTTCATAATTGAAAAGTACGCACGATGCCGAAAAAATGTGTATTACAGTCGATGATCGCATATAAAAATTAAAAGGTATACATCACAGAATTAGATTCGGATAGAAGAAACAAGTTCATTCATTTGTATGGCGGCCGAGCGTGTCAGATTTTGTACCTACTGAAGTTGTTACTTGCCTATGATTTTAAATATGTCTCAGGCCCTTGAGTATTCATATTTTTTTGTGTTGTTGCAGTTAATATTACTTAAGGAGGCATTATTAATGTTTTCGTTCACTTCAACTTACAAAATTTGACGCCCGAAAGCTGCAAGTTGCGATTAAAGACGGACAACTCACTAGATTTTACTGAGTTCATTTGACACGCTAAGTAGATACGTTTGCTTGATCTATGGTATATATGACATCTGTGGTATACATTTACTGCAAATTACCCTAATTGGTTTTAAATAAGCTGATAGTAAGCTGTAGCAGTTAAGTAACTTACGGAGGTCGGTGACGTTAGTGAAATTGATAAATGAGGCATTTTTTGCAAAGTTGCCCTCCTCATTTTTTTGTATCATAGGTATTTTTATATAGACAATTTCTACTCAGAATTGCGAGATCTTACGATCCTGATAGAAGAAAAAAATTGTCCGACGATTTACACACGTTTTTCAAACTTTCAATTCCACTACCGTTATACAAAAAATATTCAGTTATTTTCACTCTAACCTTTACAATTTTGTACAGTACGTCTGCCTAGCACTGCTCTTATTATCTCAAGTTCTCAACCACTCAAAGGTTAGCTGGAAGAGATCCCTTGCAGGAATAGTGTTTTTATCCGTGCGGTGACGGAGTAAGAATACAAAAATCACCGCCCCTCTCTTCCCGTGGGTGTCGTAGGAGTCGACTAAGGGAAATACTGAGTAGCCAGCTTCTCAGCCGGTGGTAGGGTATTTTTACTAGTACCCGCCTGGTTGGCTACCACCGTACATTCGGTGTAAACGCCCGTGAAATGACTTACCTTCGTGTTTGCCGTGTTTCGGGGTCAGCCGGTGTATTTACCAGCATCTAGCGGGCCAGCAAGGCGGTGGCAACTAACAGGTTACTGATTGTCTCCTGTTCGTTGCCGCCGCGATTTGGGCTCTACTTTTCACTTACGATCAGGTGGAGTGGAGCCACTTTGTTGTGCCAACGTTATTTTTATTGGGTCGGCAACGCGCATGTGACACCCTGAGGTTGCAGGCGCCCATAGGCTACGGTGACTGCTTTCCATCAGGTGGTCGGTATGCTTGTTTGCCACCGACGTGGTATAAAAAAACAAAAAAAAAGGGATAAGCTCGCCTTTGTACGATTGTCTTGTGTTTTGTGTACTTTTCTATAACTTTTTGTACAATAAAGTGTTTTACTACTAATACTACTACTACTACAAACTGTATGAAAAAATGGTAACGGAATGGAAAAAAACCATTTTCATTATTTGTCAGTGTTCTGGTTAATTTTTTTGTCAGGTCGCAATCTCGTACTAAAAAAACGTCGTACGATACACTTGCGAAAAGGTAATTCGTAACTCGTGGGAACGTTTATTTAACAGCAATACATTAGAAATTTACAAAACTGTGTGTACAGTAAACAAAACCAATAAAAGTTTAATTATATCCTGAAGTTTCGGTAAACGTAAGTTTACGCGATTAAGACCCGTTTGTCTTTAAAATATGAGTGATAATCGTGAAAGTTTCAATCATGTACGTGAGTGTGTTTGTTGGTGTTAAGTAAGTGCATGAGTGAGTGGTTTATTGTGAGATTAATGTGATGTGTCTAATTGTAATTATCAATCAGGACCGAAATATTATTATTAAAAATACGAAACCGAACAGAAAAGTGGGGACTCCGTTGAAAAAAAAGTCATACAAATGTCGCGCCTTACCGTGGTAAATTAGGTCCAGTAATAAAACCTGTTTGGCGATTTGAGTAATTAATCATTCTTTAGTAAACAAGGGGTTGGCTGGTTTGTATACCGGTCAAGGGTGAATCGGTCATGCGTACTATTGTTAAAAGGCTGTGACCATATAATTATAACATGGACGTCTAACGCCAGCTCAAAAATTGCCCCAAAAACAATTGTTCAATTGTACCAAGATGGGCAGGCCATAGCGCTTTTCTTAACACCGCGCATATTTCTGCGCAACATCTTTGACAAATGTTTATAGATAGAGCCAATCAAAACTTTGATGGACCAATCACAACTATTTTTACATGGCGGTTTAAGTTTTTATTATTTAGTTCCTACTAAACCTGCTTCAATCGATAATTTTTTCCTTTTTATTCCGTTCTCGTAAAACTTTCTACATTACTTTGAAATGGTTTCATAGTTCGCAACTTTTCAAAATGGCGGCTACATTTTGGCGGTAAACTTTCACTACTTCGTATCTGCCACTTACTTGAGGCTTATGTCACCCGTATTCACAGTAACAGAAAGATGATATTTCATTGAAACGATTGCAGTAGATTGGAGATTGTTAAGTATAACGACGAATTTGTAAGATATGAAGTTAAGAGTGCTTCCTTTTTTTATGCGACGAAGCTAGACAACGGAGTTCTCAGCCCACCTGATGGAAAGCAGGAACTGAGGCCCACGGACATAGTGATCAAAAAATCGCTATGCGCTGCCTACCGTGGACTTAGATGGATTGCCTCCATGCCAGTAATTACACCAATTATTCAGTAACATATCAATATTGCCCGTGTAAAAAAACTAGTGAATCTGGTCTGCCTCGAATAATGAAATTCTTCTATTTTCGATAGACTATTGCGTCTTGCAATGTTTTGTTTGTGTTTGTACAGTCGAAGACAAAATAAGGGGTATACAAAAACGTTCAAAAATATGTCCCAGTGCACTCTAATTCTGTGTAATAAGAACGTCGTAACATATTTATGAACGGATTCTTTCGATACTTATTTTTGCACTTGACTGTATAAACGTTATTGTAATAAACGCTCCGTATCTGCTCCCAAATATTTATTCTTTCGTTATTCTTGTTTTATTAAAAATACACAGCTGTTCTACTTCTTGTTGGGTGGAATATTGATAATATTGCGAGATAAAATAAATATAATAATAAAGCGGGACTTTATCTTTTGCTACGTGGCTACAATAGGAAGAATACATTTTTCATCACACTTTTATGATGAGGATCCTCTAAATGGATACGCATAGATAATAGGAGAGGCCTACGTTCAGCAGTGGACTATCATAGGCTGATGATGATGATGATGATAATTGCGCTAGTAATGTACTTCAAAATATACGATAATGTTGAATTAGCCTTACATGTACTTCAGGAAACTCGCTAGTGCGATGCAGAAATCTCCATCGTGTGTATAGCGCCACCTATTGACAAATTAGGTCAATTTAACAGCCATCACGTTAAACACCACCCATTATTTATGCTTTCGCGCCTAAACCAACTGCTTCGACAAATTAAATTCCGGTTCCACGTATGGATAATCCTATGTAGCGCAGCCAACGTAATTTAAACTTTAATACAACTACTTAAGGAATTAATGTTTGCATTATGTAAAATTGTCACGTTCAGAAACTGCAATGTGTCGTAAATTTATTTTGAACTTTATTTTTATTATATTAAGTGCTAATACGACGGCAGGATACAATTTTGTATGCATGCGAGCACATGGCAATTTCACTTAATAAAAGAGCTTATTTTGTATGGCGTTTCGAGTCGCTTACGTCATTGTTGAAATGTATAAATTTGGATGTAAGCCAAATTTTGAAGCCGTTAGTGAAATTCTCAAAGTTTTCTTTTAATTTTGTTTTAATTGTTTGAGAATTTTTATTCTTGGTTTGATACAAGTAGAATAAAATTAAAACCAAAAAAGGCTCGGGGTGAATATCTGAATACTAGTTAAACAATTTTAAAGCAGTTTCGTGAAAATCTATTTCTTTGATGAAAAACATTGTGTGTGACACGGGCGGTACAAGAATTATGAACTCGTGTGAGTAAAGCCCGCGGGTTGAATACCTGAGCGTTTCAACCGCCTAATTTTGGTGGCGTAATTTTTCCGAAGTTTCTAAACGTCTCAATATTATACTTCGTCATTTATTTTGTATACAAGGTACCGTGCCTCCTTCAAATGTCAAAGTAGCACATTGTAACGAATAGAAACTTCAGCAAAAATTATGCCATTTTTTGCTCAAAGGTTAACTGGAAGACAATTCTTTGCTCAAAGGTTAACTGGAAGATATCCCTTACAGGGATAAGTTCACCTTTGTACCTGTCTAAATTTTTGTACGAGTGAGGATATTTACCTGTGTTTTGTGTACAATAAGGAATTTACATACTACGAAATTCGATCGGTACACGAAACGCGATTCGTTGATTTCGTAGAGTGGGGGATAGAACAGCGAATGCTCTTTTGGTCTGCACGCACCTTTACATACATAGATAAAAATGTCTAAATATTAGGGATATATTATGTTGTTGTTGTATTCTGGCAATTTTTTCCGCAACTAGACATCAAACGTGGTCAACGACAATTGGCGTGGTCCCAACGCTGGCCCAGTACTTGTTGGGGACTTCACATACACCCTTGAATTTCTTCGCAGGTGTATGCAGGTTTCCTCACGATGTTTTCCTTCACCGTAAAGCACTTGTGAATATAAAATCTTATTTCGTACACAAGTTTTTTGAAAAACTCATTGGTACGAGCCGGGGATCGAACTCACGACCGCTGCGTAGCAGCCATGCGTTTTACCGCTAGGCCACAAGCGCTTGGGGATAACTCAAATTATATAAAATTAGGGATATCTCAAAATCGAACACAAGAGTAACAAAGCACCAGGTTAGTAGGTAATGCTACCCTGGTACTTCAATTTTATTGCAATAATTACTGCTGGGACGTAATGTTGTATGAAAATCCATTATTGTCCATGGGCATCATGATAAAGACGCACCAACGGGGCGCATCGCCTGCGTGCATTGGCCGTAATTACTGAACAGGTGTGAAGAAAATATTATATTATTAAATCTTATTGCCATGTTATGTACAGGGTGTTCGTTTCGATTTTTGTTCAATTAGACAGGTTACTTGGGACATTAATAGAAGTTGTCTGGTATATCGGCATTTGGAAAATTTGATAAAAAAAGATTTTTTTTTGTTTTCATACATAATTAATGAAATGGTAAGTGTGAGAGAACGTTAAGAATAAAATAAAAATAAAACTATGAAAACGGATAAACTCGCTTATATTAACTAATTTTAACTCTATTCCAATACATAAAATCATAAAAAAACGTATACATACACAAATCACATTTAAAACAAAAACAAACAAATATAGCAAAAGAAAGGAATACCTACAGCATTTACAAATATCTAAATCTCGAACAGAATTTTACGGCAAGAGAACGCTGACGCATGGAGGAGTGAACCTTTATAATAAACTGCCAATAGCTATCAGAAATCTAAATTCCATGAACATGTTTAAGAAACACCTTAAAAAATACATATTTGACACAATTGTTATAAAATAGACAACATCTTTCATTTAATTCCAAAAAATTAATGTTCAAACATTATTTTATATGATCCTATTTAAAAAATATCTATATAGATACTGCATGTCATTAGTTTAATTATCATGATTCATGAATTTCACTTTTATATTGCATAATTATTTTCCATTTTTTTTTAATCTTATTTAATCCTTTTTTCTTTCTTAACAATTGCTGCATGTTACTTGTGTACTTATAACTAGCTTGTAAGTTCTCATTTAAGTGAACATGTATTTATTTTTGTTCTTATGAGAATAAATTCTTTAAACCGAAACCGATTCCAACGTTTCGAACACTTTACAGGGTTCGTGGTCTGCGAATGACAAATGCAGATATCATATGAATTCATGATGATGCGAAAATTAGTTAATATAATACTATGAAAACGGCTTTTATTTCATGTAATCCACGCGGTAATCGAAGAAAATA
>JALPQI010024725.1:0-12305 GCA_025490895.1 Thaumatotibia leucotreta
TTCTAAGGAATCTAAAGTGGGATTCTGCGCGTAATGAGGGATTCAAGCGTTTACATTCAATTCAATTCAACATCCAAAGCGAAAATAATTTTATTACTGTGTGACACTTACTGCCACATCACCTATGAGGAAAATAAAAGATACATTGTAAATACAT
Source organism: Thaumatotibia leucotreta (assembly GCA_025490895.1). Lineage (NCBI taxonomy): Eukaryota > Metazoa > Arthropoda > Insecta > Lepidoptera > Tortricidae > Thaumatotibia > Thaumatotibia leucotreta. Next base: position 158 of record JALPQI010024725.1, read on the forward strand.
ATATTCAATATTGATGCACATAATAGATTCTGAAGAAATATTTATCGATTCAGAACATACTACGTATTTTTATGTATTTTTCATTGTTGTGTTATAGGCTGGCAATAGAATATCCAAGCACAGAAAAATGCCATTTTATTCCCTAGAACCCGTAGAAAAAAGACCAGTTTTCCAATAAGTGGTGTGAAAAAGATAACTTTGACTCAAAATCTTATTATTATTTACCCTACATTTACCAAAGCATTAATTGAACAACATTACACATATGTACATACATTACATTTTGAGTAAGCTACTTGATTGTTTTCTTTCACATAACAGGCAATTGAATTAGTTAATTACAACAATTTATCATTAATTTAAACATTTGAATCGATTAAAATAACTTGCTATATTTATCGATATTCATTTGTAAAGAGGCCATAGAGGCGCATCTCTAATGTCAAATTGACATATTATTGACGTCTGTCATTTTTCTTTTCTAGACATTCCTTTCTTCTCAGTTGTTTAATATTCATACTTGGCATTCTGAATTGAACCGTAAGGTGAGCAGTGTAGAATATTTTTTGTAATATCGTAACTCTCGTATTATGCCTTAATTTTCCGAAAAAAGAATTATTGTTTGGTTGAACTTGGTTTGGCTCTGGCTGGGCGATGAACAGTCACCGGGTAGGCCAAGGGTATTTCCAAAATTATTAATACTTGAGAAAGTAATTCGAAGACGTTACATCCAAAAATATCGGCGTACTTGATAAGTAAGTAACTTCAAAATAAGTTAGCTTACCGGTTTATGTACTAAGCGAGTAGTGATAAGAATTTTAAATTGGGATAGCATAATGACGTAGAATGCCTTATTTTTTTCAGCTTTTAGATTGCATGGAATATGTCGGGATTCGCAAACGGTAGTATATCTTTGGACGAGGAGCGGGATATTTACTATGCCGGTCAAGTGTTGTCTGGGACAATATCATTTGGCGTTAATCAGCCGGTTCAGTTCAAGGGTAAATAGTGCAAAACTTTTAATCGTACTGTAACTAAATTGGTATTGCATTTTATTTAATGATCTGTAATTTTGTAATATTTTTAGGTACTGTTAAAAAACTTATTTTCCATAATTAAGTAGAAACACAGACTTTGGTCTGGGTCTTTTGTGATTAGAATTAATTAAAACTTGAACTATATTTTAATCTCTGTTACTTGTATCTTGATAAATATTAAGTCAGAACATTTCACACCCCACATGCCATGCCGACAACTTGATAGGTTTTGAGCCACAAAATTCAAAGTAAAATACACCAGAAGGTGTAATTTAATAGTATTGTGGTTTTACTATTTTGGATTTCCTGTCAAATTACTATTTTTTATAATTCTCATTCATAATGAATATCATACAATATTATAGTGATATTATTTGTTGCCCAGCCATCAACCTAATCTTCCATGGTGAAGCAAATGTATCTTGGGAAGAAACTGAAGTGGAGGAGTATGACGGGGCTCGCAGTTACAATACCATACAATATGGAGGGCAGGAAGTCTTCTTCCATGTTGAACAGTGTGTCTGCGGAGGAGTCGGTAAATGTAGTGACTAGTTATCACAGAAACCTTAACTAAACTAGTGTATTGTACAGTATTTTGTTTCTTGGGTAGTGAATTATGATGAAGGGATGAAAACCTGTAGTTATTTGGTTTACAATTCATCTTGTCTAGTGGGTTCATAAGTTAGTGAATGCTTGACCCAAAAAGCAATATTTGGGCTCATCCATGTAACAAGTTTAACTTAAGCCAGTATTTTTATTATAGCAGATCAATTCTCGTATTTATTTTATAGCTTCTCAGTAGATTGGCTGCAATTTCAATAAAAAATATTTCAATTTAAATTTTTAATTAGGTAACCATAATTTACATATATACAAATTTCTCAGGTATATCACAGCTACCGGCCGGCAGTCATGTCATCCCATTCAAGTTTCATATTCCACCTACAGTACCTTCAAGCTTTGGTACAGGGGATGATGATGAAGAGAGAACAATTTATTATTTTGTGAAGGTAAAATCTGTTGTATAATATTAAGGGTAATTTTATGAATGGAGCAGGAAAAGCAAATGGTAGATGAGATTGTACATATTTCATATGACAAAATTAAATATTTACAGTTCCTAAAATAATTCTCCATAGCTTTCATTCTCACTTTTTTTAACCTTCTGAAATCGTGGCTCGTCAGGACCCGTTTCATTATTCTATTCTGAGAAATGAGTTACTTAATTCTAATTTTATTATAGGCAGTCCTTGAATACCATGATGGCCGTGAGAGTGAGGAGTTGGAAGAAGGATTTGATGTTGTAGTGCCCTTGGATTTGAACCTCAACCCTGAAATGCAGGTAAATTTTATTGAATTTCGATCTGAACTTACATGTTGTTGATCGCACAAAAGAATAACATGCAAGTCTTGTAGTAAAACGTCCTACTTTGTCGTCAACCATAAGGACGGAATTTGCTTGTATCCTAATTGTCAATTTAAAATTTTAAGTGTACCTATTGTTAGCGACAAGTGGATAGGGTCTGTTGATAACTTCAGATTTTTTTGTTACATAGACAGAAAACGAGGTGACATTCGAAGAAGCGATGAGCTCCTGCATCTGCGGCTCAGGTCTACTCCAAGTGACCGTCACGCTGCCGGCTACCGGCTTCTGTCCAGGCATGGCAATGCCAATCTCCGTCAGAGCTGACAACCGGAGTTCAGTGGAGATCACAAAAATCCTCTTCGAATTGGTGCAAGTGAGTCGCAACTATCATCACTTGCCCCCCCCCCCCTCACACTTGACTTATGTATGCTATGTAGGTGCTGTTTTAAGTATAAAATACTATCATATCATAGGGCAGTGCCCCCCCCCCCCTCAACGAAGTCCTGGATCCGCGCCTGGATGACAAACCCAGCTCACACCATCCCGTCCTCATAACATGAACGACAACATGAAGTTGTCCTATATAGACACTCAAAGATTACTAGCCAGATTTGCTATGCATTAGCTCCCTATTTACGTGGGACTCTGCAAAGTTCAACTTCGCTTGATTAAATGCTATTGCATGACGTCAGTGTCCCATCATGTTTCTTTGACGCTTGGCGCTCAAAAGGCGATTGTATTATATTGAAATGGAAGTATTTTCCCAACTTTTTAACTATTTGTAGTTTCCTATAGACAAGGAAAAAACAAGGTCACTGACTATTGTATGCGACGTCATGTCGTATGAGTAAACGGGCGACTTATCCCTAGAACACAATATTATGTTATGAAACTTATGGGATATCCCTTATAGTATAGGATTCCGCAATTTAGGAAGACGTGAATGAGAAGCAGAATGTACGAATGTAGAAACATTTCGAACCATACTTTTATAGAAATTGTTAAAAAATGTTGTATCTCCTCTCAAATTTCAAAAGTAATATGATATCTCCTTGCGTAGTTACCGTTTTACAGAGTGCTCCGCTTTGGAAAGGGATTTCCTTAACCTTTTGGACGCCAACGACTGATATATTGGCACCGCAGTTTCAACGCCAAAGACCGATATGTAAGTCCTGGTCCACAGAACAATATGAACCTACACGCATGTGCATAAAGTTTACATTCAGTTTTGACGTTTTACTGAAGTGGCGTCTGGGTGACAGCTTTTGTATTTGACGTGGCGTCAAAAAGGTTAACGTAAAAAAAAAGGATTTATTGTTTTGTTTCCCTCACTGATTTCAACGCATAACTTAAGGTGGATTCGACCCTATCCCTGCCGCTTATCTGCTAAAAGATGGCGCTACAATTGCACAAACACCATATTTTCGTCATTTTCTGCTAAACCGAAGATCAGAGTTAACATGTTTTGAGATACGCGCAAGGAGCAAAAAATCTAATGTACAAATTGATAGCAACCTGCACAAAATACTGTTCTTCTAAATCGCAATAATGCAAAAACTAGAAAATTATGTAATTTTACCCTGTAACGCACACTACTACACCTCCCGTCAGTACCCAATGTCAGTTGTACAATCATTACTCATCAATAAACTAGATGGCGCCAGTTAAAAGAACAGCTTTTCTAAATGGTCTAAGTTCTAAATAGAAGGCGCCAATTAGGAAATAACTTTATATTGTATTGTATATTTCTGAAGCAAAACCAACTGTTGGTTTGGTATTAAAATCCCTACTTTTAACTGTACAGATATAACAACAGCTGTAGAAAAGAAGTTATTCCCGTACTCTTCGGGTAATACCTATCCGTCGCCGTTATGTACAACTCTTTAGAGTATTATATTTTTTGGTACAGCTACTTACTGGTAAACAAAATAGTTATCAAAGAAAGTTACTTATGTCCCAAAACACTAGTATTTACCGCAGCGGGTCTCTATTCGCTAGGAACAATGTGGCAATATAATTACGAGTATAGATTGACCTAAGAAATTCATAGTATTATACTTGATCAACGGCACTAGCACATATCGTGCATGACAGGAACCTTGTCGCGGCTACCCGTCCCTTTTTGAATACATTGATTCAAAAGAGATGAGAAGTTGCGAGCAGGTCACAAATTGCTGCCAATATTGTTGTACAAGATGTGCTAGGGCCTCAAGTATAATAAGTAATAAAATGTGTAGGTATTTTGGGTAGTTCTATGGAGTTAGAAGATTGAAGAAATATATTCATTAGACACGTATTAGTAGACCAAATTGAATGATCTGATGGACATTTGCAGACTTGCTTTATTACCAACTACGATACTGATGATGTACTAGTGGTTCATCGGACATTTAGATTTTAGACCTTGTTGGAGTAACATTTATATTACTAAATGTTAGCCTACATACCTACTATGTTAGTCTCCAACTAACATTTTACATTACATAATATGTAAGGATAGTGTTATCCTGTCTAAGTTTACCTACATTTTCGCCTACCATCCCATAAGATGCTAATTAGATTGTCCGATATCAATTAAAAGTAGGTTAGGTACGAGTACTTACTTAAATACAAACGCAACGAAGATTTTCCAGACACAGGCGAACAGCTGGACGCTCAATTTTCGGATGCTTTATATAAACAAGGTGCTGTATTTCTGTTGTCAGAGAGGTTTCAGGAGTATTAGGATGCAGTGTAGTTAGACCCCCTAGAGTTTAGTTTATGTTTCAGAAGTACCTACTACCTAGGCATGTTACAGTAGCTAATACCTACTATTTTACGCGGTTTCAACATTTTTCATCACATTTGCTTTCTAAGCGCGCCATTGCTTGTGCATATTGCAGTGGGAGTAATAGAAAAGTGAAATTCCTTAGGGAATACCAATATTTCGTCTCATAACATATTCTTTGTCTGCAAGTGTTATAAAAAACATTGTATGCATCACAATCGGTAAGAGGCATACCTACTAACTCGAGTCATCAAAAGCCCTCCGCCTACGGCGTCGGGCTTCTAACACTCTCGTTAGTGATACTGTACTTACCTCCCTAGATGCACAATGTACTATTATCGACCGCTCTGAAACATTTAAAAACCTTCTAGAGGGACTCTGTATTCCAACCTCACGGGAATGTAGGTATTTGTTTCTTGGCCACCTATTTAGTATAGCCGACGGCAATGGTCAAATGGTTGATAGTGGCGGTTTTCCTAGCTGTAGATGTTTGTCTGATAGCATTGCAACAGAATGTATTATTATAAATTTTTGAAGGTAGGTAGGTAGGTACTTCTTGAACCTAGTATCTACAAAACGTACTAGAGAGGGAAAGGATACTTTCAGGCACTGTGTGCTTACCATAAGCTGCCGCTGCATTTTTAACGCGGACTTACTTTTCATCCCGCCCGTAATCGCGTCTTGGGGCGAGCCACCCGTATAGAAAGCACCTATGTAAGTCCGCGTTAATAACGCAGGGGCAGCTCATGGTACGGCTACTGTTTCCACAGGAGGCGAGTAAGGGATGATTTGTCGACTTTTTTCTCGCTCACTAAACAAAGAGTAGATATAGATCCTATGTCAGTAAAATTAACAAATATACCTATATATTATGTAGATGATCGTTGGCTGTTCACACTGCCGCTTCCTCAGTGAGGGTTTTTAATATTTTTTTCTGACACTGGGGCGGTAATATGGCGTAAGGACCAACAAACTGTCAAAATAAATACGCGAATTGAATTTTCTATATATTTTGTGGTTTATTTATTCTTAAAACCATTACATAAGGAATAATGTTTTCTAAAATAAATAAACGTTTCCGAGTCAATTCCCATGAAATGCCTTTAGTACTTACCGTTTGGAATTCGGATTTGATAGCTGCTGCCAAATGGGAATTATAGTTTCCCGTCTGGTAGGATGAAATGGGACTAACTTTCCCATCTCGTATCTGGATTTGGTTCAAACCTGGTTACAAACCGGTAATGATAAGTCCCGATTTAAAGCCAGTTACCTATTGGGATTTTAATCCCATTTCGAAGCTGGTTTGGTAGCCAATCTACTAAAGGATGAAATGAACAAAGTTCTAGTAATTTTGTTTAGTGTCAGTCATTTTGAGTTCCTGTTTTAGGGCCCAATCTTCAGTTCGGCGACCGTTTTCTAGTCGTCATACATTTATGAAATTAATAAACTCCAAATGTAACGATCCAAATGTAATTATAACGATAATGGCGAGACATTTCGAAATTATACTTCAAATAGTCTGGTCCCGCCATTATAACGTTATAATGGCGGAACCAGGTCCTGAATTCTGTCCATATTCTGTCGATTCATATTGCATTATTTAGTACTTACTGAATTTGTACTATTTGGTACCTGTTGTAAAAAAATTCTACTTCTTTCATTCCAAAATTATATTTGAAATAGTCTGGTTCCGCCAGATCATTTGAAGCAGACTATTTGAAATATAATTTTAAAATGGAAGAGGTACAAATTTTTTTACAAGAGGTATCAATACCAAATAGTACTAATTCAGTACTAAATAATGCAATATGAATCGACAGAATATGGACAGAATTCAGGACCTGGTCCCACCATTATAACGTTATAATGGCGGGACCAGACTGTTTGAAGTATAATTTTAAAATGGAAGAGGTACTAATTTTTTTACAACAGGTACCAAAAAGTACAAATTCAGTACTAAATAAATAATGCAATATGAATCGATCGAATTCAGGATTTGGTTCCGCCATTATAACGTTATAATGGCGGGACCAGACTGATTGAATATAACTTTGAAATAGAAGAGGTACAATTTTTTTTACAACAGGTACTAAATAGTACAAATTCAGTACTAAATAATGCAATATGAATCGATCGAATTCAGGATCCGGTCCCGCCATTATAACGGTTACCTCCAAATACAATTAGAATTTCGATATTTTATGTTCAGTGCCTATGAATCTGACAGCTGTTTGGACCACACGCCTATACAGGGTGTTTTTTATATCATTAGCCATATTACAATATGTGTTGGGTAAAGGCGTAAAAAAATATTTGGTAAAACAAAAATAATCCATTTTTCATTATCCTTTTTGTTATAGATTTTTTTTTAAATCCCATTATCTAACGAATGTTTGGTCACTATGATCACTTGCTTACTTTGCGTACTGCCCCACCTAGTATGCGCTCATAACTGCCAAATCAGATTGGAAAGGGTGTTTGAGTTTGCAACTTTAATTAACCCGCATAAGGTAACTAATTCAATACGTAACAAGTTTCCTACGCGTGGTGGGGAATGGAGGTGGAGCTTAACTTGCAGGTAAAACCCACGGGACAGCATTATCAGTCTATCGCATACAGTACCAATAATGAGGGTATTTTGAGTTGCGCGCCGATCTGAGGGTAGTTTGACTCGAGCGTGTTCACGCAAGTGCACTTCTTCTTTGTTTACAGAGTGCTGTACAAAATGGCACATGGCATCTTGCGATCAGCCGAGCCAGCATAATTTGACCTCAAGAACGGAGTAACTTAAATGTTCCGTCATACAAACGCGTACTGGTTTACCTCAGATATCGATTCTAATGCACTCTCTAAGCAAATTGAATTGTTGATGACGACGAGCAGGTACAGGTAGGTATGCGCTTGGGCAGTTTTAATCAAATAACAATCGTGTGTGCATGTAGTTAGGACATTTTATTCATTGTTTAGTGCCGATGGTGGGGTGAGTGACGTCGGCTGATCGGTGCTTGTGATGAACTCCTGATTGGCTAAGACTTGACTACTCAAACCTGCTACCCTTTTGTCTGCCATCGAATCGCACGGATTGAAACAAACTTGCCTAGCTACCACAAATTATGTTTTTGCCGGATAAAAAACGGGAAAAAAAAACTAAAAAAAAGTGTCACTTTTTTTTCAAAAATGTTGTGTACTGGTGATCGCGAATGACATATCCAAATTTGGCTAACGACATAACAAACACCCTGTATAGCGTTGCCTGCAAAAGATCGAAAACCCTAACTTACTGGCCAACGATACAGTAAATATAATAAACAGTAGCCGTACCATGACTTTACAAGTATCGGTAACATTAGGTTTTATTAAATACGTTGAGCAGGCCATCGCGCTCGCTCCTATTTGTAAGCGCGAGCACGATAGAATGCACGTATCTAGTAAAACCTTACGTAATTACGTATCCTTTACTTTCCAGCTCATGGCACGGCTACAGTACCTACCTACTCTTCTGTACTCTTCTGCTGAGAACTAATATTCGCTAAATTTAAATATTGGTGGCCTAAATATATGCATAGCTAAAACATAGGTTTCAATCTGTTGAGTATCGAAAGTTCATCGCCTCGTCTGTTCTTGTATCAACGTCTGTGCTATGTACAAATTGTTTTATATCCATGTAGGAATACTTCAGTAAATAGATGACGAATAGTACCTAATATACCAAAGTTTGGGGCTACTATTAACGATGTAATCGAGATAATGGGTTGCCGAATGGTTGACACATACATATTATAGTTTTTATATACATAATATATTCTTGCTCTATATTCTATACTCTGTTTGGTTAGATATTTAAAAAAAAGTAATCAATCTTGCAGTATCTTTTTATTGAAAACTACAAGTAGAAAATAAGTTTTACCAAATATACGTAATATAACAAAGGAATACAGTGATTTACATTGTTTTGATTCATTAAGTACCTAGTTTGGATTTTTAAATGCATTTTTCAATAAAAAGATAGTGCAAGATTTTTTACCTTTTTAAAATACCTAACCAAACAGAGTACAAGTGAGACAATTTTTACATTTTGTTTACAAGTGTGATGTTTGCGTCGGTAACCAATTACAATTATGGTCTCGTTTATACACTTTTCGACCCAGCGAATATTCGATCCGGTAGCAGTCGAGCCAACGTATATTTGTGACCGAGATTATGGGATGACAATCTCGGTCACAAATATACGTCGATTGTCCAATCGAAACATTAATTTTGATTTTAGGATACATTATTTCTACGATTTTCGACACAGCGAATATTCGATCCATAATAGCCACTCAATAGCTTTTGGTAACTGTGGTTACCAGCTGTCACTCTTATTTTACATAGGAATAAAAGTAGCAGTTGAGCCAACGGACTTTAAGAGGATGCATAGCAGAATGTGCAGGTCGCAAAATGTGCAGGTTACGTATAATGAGCAGATCGCTTAATGGGCAGATCGCAAAATGAGTAGATCGCAAAATGTGCAGATCTTACAATGAGTAGATCGCAAAATGTGCAGATCTCACAATGATATCGCAAAATGTGCAGATCGCAAAATGAGCAGATCGCGAAATGAGCACATACGTCACTCTCGCACTTATGCAATTGTTGGAACGGGACGGTCGTCTTATCCTAGCAAGACATGTCACAAAGGACCCCGTGCCTAAAGTATGGAAAATGTGGTTTCAGTTAAATGGGCTGGGATTTCGATATTTTGTAGACGTCAGTGCTCTGAACAAAAGTTTCTATGAGTGCTACCACAGTTTCCGAGACCCTGTCAAAGTTATGACTGATTTTACATCTACCCTCCTCCTATGAGTTGAGATTCCGATGAAATAAAAAATTAAGGGTAAAATAAAAGAAAACAGCGTTAGAGTAACTTATCCATCTAAATTCTAGATTTTTATTTTTTGTATTCGTGTATGATTTTTTTTATATGGGATTATGTATTTTGCATGTTACTTTGGTATGTTAAGTTTTTTTTAACTGTTTCGTTGTCGATAATAAATCTTTAATATAATTGGGTTTTTATTTTGAAAGTTTATTATGACTTTATGACCTTAGATTTCATGAGCAAATAAAGAGGCCATCCGTTAGCATCAGAATGCCCAGGTTTTTATGGTGCTGAATGGTACTGCAATTTCCCGGAAGCATGCCCTTAGTCCTAAAAACCGAACTACACGGCCTTGCCAAGAGACTTCCTCTAGGAAAAGGTTCCCAGGTTAAGTTCAGGTGGTCCGGTTCCGAGGGGCTCGGCTCTGCTCAGGCATGTTAAACTCATGACCTGCCGTTTATTTATTTTATTTAAAGACAGTCCATTGGATTGCCAGGTCATGCCGACTGCAGATCAGACCAGCGTATACGATAATATCTGATCTGCACATATTGCGACCAGCACATTTTACGATTTGCACATTTTGCGACCTGCACATTTTACGATTTGCACATTTTGCGACATGCACATTTTACGATTTGCACATTTTGCGACCTGCACATTTTACGATCTGCACCTTCTGCGATTTGCACTACTGCGCATTTTGCGACCTGCACATTCTGTTATGCATCCCTTTAAGATACTCCTATAGTGCGTACGTATCTCAGTTCCGATTCAATAGTGACATACGAGGTTACTAAGAGTGGTGACAGTTTTCATAAGAACTCTACCTGAACTTCACTCCACAGAATGTGATATTTTTCTGCGCGAGTGCAAGACTGAAGTTTCATAGTAGAGGAGAGTGGGGTACAGTGGATCCCTTTTTTTACAAATGTTGTAGTGGTGTTATTTTTATTTGTAATTTTCTAGACACCTTATTGTCCCACCTATTCCTTAGAGGACACATTTTCCAGCACAAGTATATAATTTACATATAGCTTTAAAATAATTTTCATTATAAAAAAGTGAACTAAAGTTACCTCTTCAATCAAAAATCACAGAACAGTTCCTAGTTTGAGGTAAAAAAACCAAGAACAAGACTTTTCAGGTATAATTGAAAGTATCTTCCGTTATTTAGTTACTCCAATATTAGTATCACACAGATGAGCAAATTCGTGAAAAAAGAATACCGGATTATTAAAGCGATAAATAAAGCTAATGCAAAATATTCACAGTGCACCATTCCATTCACTGTATCCCACTCTCCCCTATTTTTCTGCACAGTCTGGTCTGGTTGGTACTGTATGCAGATATTTTCTCGCATAATGCATTCGCATAATATAGTTTGATGTTGGTGTTGAAATGTAGACCTCTTTAACTCTTGTCGGTTTCGATCGCCGACACTCATGTAGAAAATGCTCACTTTCATCACTTGTATTCAGTAACAATATTTATTCGGCAAAACACAGCTCATAATAATGTCGAAAATTAAATAGTATATAAACATTGTACTTAATTAAAAATAAATATGAATGTTTCTTGTCACCAAGTTCAATACCATTTTCTTGAAACGTGTTCCGTTACATTTTCATTAGGTTCTTTCCGCTGAAGTATCTTCCCAATCTTCAACTGTATTTCAATATTCAACTGAAAAAATATGATTGTATAAATATAAGTATGGTTGCAAGATTAACAAGCCAAAGAAAAAGGCAAATCATGTTTGGCAAGTAACGATTAAGTTAGCGTTTACTCGATACGTAAAGTAGGCGCTCGGCGCTTGATTCATGATGTACTGGAGCATAATGTGAGCGTGATAAAATGCTTTATGTATAGAGTAAACTCTAACGCTGAACAAAGTGTGCCCCGCCTGGAAAATGCCAGTGTTATGACCAGCCAGGTCAACAGATTTGACCCCGTGTGACTTTTTTTGTGGGGTGAGGTGAAACGGCGAGTATACGTTGAAGAGGCCCAAGTCCAATAATAAGAGCATTTTGATGAACTTAAAAGTGAAAACTTGTGATGGGAAATATCGAAGGAAACATTCATGTAAATTAATTAATAAGCATGAGAAATTGACT
>JALPQI010024726.1:0-18826 GCA_025490895.1 Thaumatotibia leucotreta
ATTCCACTAGACCCGGGTCTGTCAAATCCTTAACTTTGGAGTAGAATTAATTTAACCCTTAAATGCATAGTGATGTATACACGATGATTCTTAATCCGTGATCAGGAATCAATTTTTCTAACTCAGTAATTGATGGGGATTACGTTAAAGTACTAATTACGTGAAAACAAATTTATTTAATTTTTAATCATGTTTTAATTTTAAATTAAATTTTATCCTAAAATCCTTGTCACTGTACTACTACCTTATCGTTTTAATGAGGTTGTATTGTAATCTCTTTACAAAGTTATTAGCAATTGTCAATTTATGAATAAACCTTGCCCATGACATTGTCAATCACTTTTGTCATACGCATAATAAACAAAGTCATAGTCACGGATATTGAATGAGAAAATAATTATTATTCACCAAAAATCATGACTCCACCACATCCGTACTCAAACACAGAGCGTTACGATACTGTACGTTTGTCAATACAAACGAATAGCACAAGGCGAGCCCAACAATTATTTCACGAACTTCATCCAAAGATTCCGATCCCCGGACACAATAAATCGCATGCACCAAAAATCTTCGCAACTACGGACAGTTTACAGTGCCACAACATGCTTGCGGACGACCTTGTCATCATCCTGATGATCTGGATCAGCAAATCTTAAGATTCTTTGCTGAAGAAGATTTCGAGTGAATCAATCCAATCACAGGAACAATCAAGCGGATCTGTGTCAAGAACAACACGGTGGACATTTTGAACAGTTGTTAAATTATGTTTAAAATAATGTTTTTTGTTTTAGTTGGTCAGGTATGCAGTTTTATTGTTTTTATTTAATTATTAAATTGTACTGTATGAAAACAAATTGCTTTACTTGCTCATGATTTTCCCAAGTTTAGGTAATGCACGTTAACATAATCTCCTATCAATAATGTTCGTCGTTATCAGTGTTGCACTGGTAAGATAATGAGCAGATAGAAGTCTTTATTGACATAAGATCCGTCAAATTCCCGTTTCCCGCCATACTGATGGCACTTGACGTATCGTAGTTAAACTTTATACTGTGGGATGACCATGTATTAAGTGGTAATTTGTTTTGATTAGGTTTTCACTTTTAATTAATTAAACAGTGAAGAAATAACTTGAGACCTCGCCGAATAAGTTTAATTTTAGCTAAATTTTAATGTTTTTCTACTCCTGATCACGGATTAAGAATCATCGTGTATATGCATCATGTATTTTCGATTCTATTGACAACATGTCAGAATTCAAATTTGAATAAATCTTTGTCAAAGTCATGCATTTAAGGGTTAAAAGTCGACACGAGGTTTTGACCATTTTTTTACTCATTTTTTTATTACATTGGTTATTAACAGATTTAGGTTATTGGCTTTTCAGTAGATTAAGTTAAAGAGTTCGTCTACCAATTTTGGAAAACAATTAACGGTACAACTAGGATCCCCGTTCTCCGATGCGGTTGCATATGTAAAAAATCATACATTTATACAAGCCGTTAATTTTCGAGTCTTTCGCCCACCGAGTGTACGTTTGTTTTTCCGACTGACCCACATCTTCTGAAACATACTGTATTAAAATGTTTAACGACACGGGTTATTCATTTAGTTTACGTCGGCATCGCTAAAACTATTCGTCTAAGTTCTACATAAAAAAGTAGGTACATATTTTCGACAAGGGCATGCACTAGAATAGCGGACACCTACACTTAGTCATTATTTTCAATTCCACTTTAGCGAACCTGGTTTTAATCTTTGGTACCTATATGGAACGCTCAATGTTAAAAATCAGAATCAATGATAAAATAAGAATTGAAAGTATAAGACAGAAAACTGGTGTAAAAGAAGTGGCAGTATCTGTAAAAAAGAGCAAATGGGCCTGGGCTGGCCATATAACTAATTATGCCGAATAACAGACAACCGGTGGACCAGACTCATCACAGAATGGACACCTATGGAAGACAAAAGAAGGAAAGGTAGACCAAACTATAGATGGAGAGACGAGCTGGGCAGGTTCCACAGACACTGGTGGAGAACAGCATGGAACAGAAAGGAATGGGAAAATTTGGGGAGGCCTTTTCCGCTTAGGACATGCAAAAATTAAAAACAAGTATTAAGCATAAATATAATTTGTAAAAATTGCAAGAAATAAAGGCTACTATTACTATTACCTATATTACATCTTCTTGTTGCGTGGTAACCACAGTAAAAACATACTGTCTCAAGTCCGCAGTATCAGTTGTCGTGCTCGGAATGTTCGGATCAAGTTACCTTTGTGGCACTTCGCCGCGACACTCGATATAGTCGGTATAGGAATGTAGGTAAGTAATTAAGGGTGCCAGCTAACCTTTTTAATAGCCCTTTATCAATCGATACTAATAATAAGTGTTAGGTCCATTTTAAATAGTTCCTAGCGTAAAAACTGGCTTACTTTTTATGTCAACGGCATCAATCTGACATCAAGCTCCGTATATAAATATGATGGTCACAAATCTATTATTGCATCATTTATTTACAGTCCTCACGATACAGGCTTGGCCTTTAGTGTGAGGGGCTACTGTTGCTCTTAACAACTATTTACTATATTCTTTTATTATCTCATAAACTCTGTTGTTATTATAATTCACTTTGCTGTAGTAGTTAGCTATTTGGTAAATAAATAAACTTGTATTTGTATTTGCAATTTCAATACTTAATAGTCATTTATGGATAAATGATTTCAAAAGGAATTTATTTTTCTACTAATTCTACGTACACGATTATTTTATATTCATTTAGAAAAAAAATCGTTTGATTTGAAAAACACGAGTGTATTTCTAAGAAGAATAAAAAGTCAAATTGCTACCTTTAAGACCTGTAGGTATGTATAATGCTTGATAATTATAGATTGATTCATCATCGGCCGATGATAAAATCTACACCGTGATCTCTAATAACCCGAAAGATTTTAACCACGCATTTTTGATGTAAAAACAAACAAAAATATTATATGACTTTTGTCGTTTTTGGCGAAAAAAAACATTTTTTTTTTTCAATTGTTGTTTAATTTTTGAATGTTTTTTAACATAAAAAGTAAAAGTTATTCATGAAACTAGCACTTACAATGAGTGTTAAGGTTTTTTTTTACAAAAACCTCTTTCAAGGATGAACAATATTGCTTTGCTCTTCCGCGATACAGAATGTGTAGCTAATTAGTGTAACCCGCTATAATTACTTGCGTATTTTTTGCATGCAATTAATTTTCCCACCCTCCCGCCGCAAAAATAAATACGCAAATAACTATAACAAACCACCACCAATAACACTATACTCGACACGTGTTTCGCCTCTCTACGAGGCATCATCAGGAGTTGACGATGTTGTCGGTCTGGTGTCCGGCAACAGAATACGCAAGTAATTATAGCGGGTTACACTAATTAGCTACACATTCTGTATCGCGGAAGAGCAAAGCAATATTGTTCATCCTTGAATATGGACTTCCGCAAAGTAACGCCTGATTCAATTAATTACTTAAAAACCTCTTTTTAAAAAAAAAGTTTTATTTCTCACTTTTCGACATCTATTAATGAGGTTAGTGAGACTATTCTCCATAATGACACCAACGCCGTTAAAAAGACCTTTTGTACCGAGTTACAATTAGAAAATATGTTTTTTTTTAATTGGTAATAACTCTGAAACTAGGCGATATCCAGAAAAGTTTATACGACATTATAGTTTCTAAATGTGGTCAGGAACACACTGTTAAAATCTTTCGGGTTATTAGAAATCACGGTGTATAATAATCAAGAATTGTTATACACTCAGTCCACTGCTGGACGTAGGATTTTCTTATTTAGATATCTAGCGGATTGACGATCAAAGTGGCCTGTCCACTCCACTATGATGACGCTAATGCCCATCAATTTATCTATCCTCAATAAATGAATCGTCACAGAGACACTTAAATTAAGTAAATGTGACACTAACTACTCGTAGCTATGGACTCATTTATCCGAAATAATAGTACATTACAATACAATTCACATGTCTCGTAGGACGTTTTTTAGTAGGTACAGATGGCCCTCCAAAGTTTTGGATCTGACGTAAAATGACACAATTCTCGCACTGCACCATCTGAACTAAAAATGCATTTTTAAATCCCTTACTGTAAGGGATTTGAAATTTTTTTTTCTCCCTTCGGTCGTGTTTTAATTTATCGCCACTCGTTTCGAATTTCACATTTTTCGCACTGTACTCTTACTACGCCAACAGAAAGAGTTGGCTTGGTGACAAATGTATTGTTTGTTACTGCAGTCACCACACCAACTCGACACGATGTCTTACTTTTCTACATTCGCTTCGTCTTAAACCTCTCAAACGAAGGCAATATTAATTGCCTTTCCATGTCAGAATTAATCGCGATGTCGCGTTGTGTTGTGCTTCCTATTCAAGAGTGGCGAGAACACGACACAAGTGACAACACGCAATGTATTTCATTTTCATTTATTTATATTTTTTTTTGCACTTTTAGCCCAAAAATTAAATAAATATCTTGGGACATCTTACACAAATCGATATAGTTCCACAGTAAGCTAAAATTAAGGCTTGTGATGTGGGTACCGGGTGGCAGAATTAAAAAAAATCGTCTAGTCTCCTCGCCGCAGTGTAGAGCAAAAAATTCTGTCTTTAAAAAAAATGAAAAAGCCTATGTATCTTTTAAGATACACTGCCAAGTTAAGGGTTAAATACATACACAGCCACGACCAGAAATCAAATATTTGTGCCAAAAAATCACACAAATAATGCCCTCGCCGGGATTCGAACCCGGAACCTCCAGCTCCGAAATGTAAGTAAAATTTCTTTAGTGTAACGCTCTAGTGATACAACTTTTATATCAGTGTGGGTCCCAAGATACAGGCTCAGCCTAGTTTGGAGCCCACTGGATAACGCTTGAAAATTGTAAACATGTGCCTACGTTTGAATAAATTATTTGTGTAAATAAAAACTTTTAACGAAATCTTAAATGTCAAAAGTCGTTACCCTCCACTGTCAAAGTTCAACCGTCAGCCGTGACGTTTCCCTGAATGTTTGATGTCCGATTCCGAATCGATAAGTGGCGTGATTGGCTCATGAATGTTTTAATTGTATTCTCACGCGTGGGCGATTCGTTTAGACTTATTTAGACTCGCTTAGGCACTGGCCTGCTACCGCGAACACCGAAGTTCGTAAATTTCGGGGATTTGTCTCTGACATTCCAGCGTAGGCGTCATTAGAGTGACAGAGAAAAATCCCCGGAATTTACGTAATACGGAATTTCGTATTTCGCGGTAGGGCCGCTGGTCTCACCGCGAGCTACTAAGCTATGAACTATGGGCTTATAAACACGAACAAAAGATATGCACTCCTGTGTAAAAAAAGAGACACGGCGATACTCGCCCGGCGCAGACGTCACGGTAGTAGCCAAAATTCAAATAAAGTGAAGATCTGCTTTGAATGTTTTTTTTTAGCAAGGAGGGTACTATATACTTGATAGTTTTTGAAAACATAAAATACTTGTGCATGTGTCGGAATAAACATCCTTGGTATAAACTTTCGAAGTTATCATACTGCTTGACACTTAGACGCGTTAACTAAAAGTGTAAAATTTACCCGTCCCTTTAAAATTGATTATCTACGTGAATAGTTTAGTGATAGCCATAATTATTTAAATGGAGGTACATAAGGGTACCTACGTTCAATCATTTTCTCTGCCGTTTTTTTCTTCTAATATTTATTTTACGCGAGCCATTAAAACAATCAACGACGATTTCGATTTGAAAGATATTTCGAAGCTTTTAGTTTAGAAACCTTTCGAGTCCCTTAATGATTCATATATCGTTTTGTAGCCTAAAATGTGCTTTATCGTGGGCAAGTGATCATTCTACCGAAGATTGCCGAAGGTCTTGGCGGTAGCCTTTTTACGAAATTGAAATTTATGGACAAATAAGTGTAATTATTTTTATGTTTTGTTTTAATCCTGTAGTGTGGGGTATCATTGCATAGGTCTCTTAAAAATAATAAGGGTCTCAAAAAAAAGTTTTTATCTAATGTAAATATTTTCCGAGATAACCGCCCAAAATAAAAATAAATGAGTTCCCCCCTCTAACTTTTGATCCGTGGGTCCAAACAATATGAGAAAAAACATTAATAGTGGGCTTATAGAAAACTTTAAAATTAAACTATTTCGAACGTACCTAATCGGCCCTACCGTTTTTTAATAACTACGGAACCCTATACTGAGCATGGACCGACATGCTCTTGGCCGGTATTTTTTGATCTTTGGCTTCAATTAGCTAAAGCTTCTAATGCTGAAAAAAAAATAGGTATTCACGGTTCTGCGTTCATAGAATATTCTATTTTGCCCGTAGATGATGAGATGAGATGACGGGGAAGAGGCCGCTGAGACAAAAGACAAAGATATAAATTATTTTAGGCAACGTAATACCCCCAAAGAATAACAAGTAACACTGATTTGCTCAATAGATTTTTGCTGACATCCGATCCATACAAAACTGGTTTACAAACTTTACCTCAAAAAAAAGAAGGGTTCTTTATCTAAAGACTGTATTTCACTTATTACAGATCAAATACAATCTTAATAAAACATTACGTACTGTTTGTTAGACTTTTATTGCGACTTTTGAATTTTAAGCGTTGTTCTATGAACGCGTGACCACTGTGCGGCGGTGATAGCTGATAGCTGAACGAGTATCGCTGTGTCTCTTTTATTTACACGGGAGTGAGTAGGTATATTTTGGTCGTGTGTATAGCCAATAGTTCATAGCTTAGTAGCTCGCGGTGAGACCAGTGCCTTAGCTCCAGTCGCCATTAGATATCGAACTTTAGGTAACTTAGTTATAATTTACCATCTACTAATCATAGCGATAAGTTTTGTAACCTCTGCCTATTATGTATCTAACACTTATATGAGTTATATGGAATCAAAAGTTCTGAAATAAATTTTTTGAATTTGAATTTATAA
Organism: Thaumatotibia leucotreta; assembly: GCA_025490895.1. Lineage (NCBI taxonomy): Eukaryota > Metazoa > Arthropoda > Insecta > Lepidoptera > Tortricidae > Thaumatotibia > Thaumatotibia leucotreta. The sequence goes on from JALPQI010024726.1 coordinate 7,007, forward strand.
AGATTTTGCAACGCATTTTATATTAATGGTAAACAGACACACAGGACGCTTGCAATAGGAGAAACAGTATTTGGGTCAAAATTCTTTTCGTTGTCTTATTTCATACCACTCTGTCGCTTTTAGTTGCTATTTCGACTCATTATATTAACATTATATGTTTTATATTTAGTTTAGTATGAAGTGTTTATTATTATTGATTTATTATTTCTTAGATTGTTTAAGGATCTTCCCTTTATATTAACAAAATCCAGTGCACTTGTATCTTTTTCTTTTTCACTTGTATCATCTTTGTATTACGCTAGATTTTAATCCATACATCAGAAATTGAAAATAAAACAAATACAAAAATCACCACTGCGTTCTTTAAGGAACACAAAATAAGACAACGAAAAGAATTTTGACCCATTTATTACAATTGTCGCATCTGTCATCATAGTAATATAGGGGCCAGCAGCGTTATCATAACCATGGATACATTACTGTCACCCAGCGTGGTTATTATTGGGCATTATTGCCTAATGCGTGCATACGTAATAGGAGAGGCCTACGTCCAGCAGTGGACTTTAATATTTAAAAAAAAAAAAAAATTTAAAATTTAGAACTATTTATTGAATAAAAAGACTTATCATTAATTACATGTTTTTTTTTGCAAAATCTCTTAACGAGATTATATGCGCGGTCACTCGACTCGCTTAACTAATTTATATAGGTAAGGTTTATTTATTTTTAAATGTTACAGAATTTATTTTATTAATCTATTTTCATTTGTTAGCATATTCTCCCTTTATATAATACTCTTTAAGGATTCTACTTATTTGTTCCGGTTTTTTTATTTCTAACAAGGGTACAAGATCTTTAGGTAGTCTATTTAATATGTCGGGGAGAATGTACTTACAAGTTCTTTTTCCATATACATTATTGACCTTAGGTAATGAGAACAAAGGTAGGTATTTGAGCTGGCGCAATTGCTTAGATCTTTCCTTCTTTTTCAAATTAGATATTTGATTTGATTGTTCTTTTACAATTATGGTATGTACTTTATCAAAAACATTCATGACATTACAATATTCAAAGATTTGCGCGTAATTATCTTTGTACTTACATTTAATCTTGTAAGGCACTATGGTTTTAAGGAGTCTTATTTGAATATCATAAATTTTCTGAAGATAGGTTTTGTATGTCCTGCCATAGCTAGATAAGCCATAATTAATTACCGAGTCTGCCAGTGCCAGATATAGCAGTCTTAAGGTTTTATAGGGCAGTTTGTGTTTCAAGACACTCAGCTTAGCAAGTATTGATCTTAATTTATTGCATACGTTATCAATATGAGGGGCCCAGTTAAAATGATGGTCAATAGTAAGACCAAGGTATGTATGTTCAGTGACTACCTCTAGCTGCTGGCAGGCACAGTTAACATAGTTGTTGTGCATACATTGGTGCTCGTGAGCCACGACTTTTGGCCTATGGGTTGTTTTCATGTAAGGTGAGTGAATATACATAATTTTTGTTTTACTGTAATTTATTGACAATCCAACATCGTGGGCCCATTTGCACAGAGTGTTGAACTCATTTTGTATTTTCATTTCTGCAATGATTATATCTTTATGTGCTACGAGGATACATGTATCGTCAGCAAATTGGTACACAGAGCTGCACTTAAATATGTTACACATGTCATTTACATATAAAATATATTCGGTTGGCCCGATTATGGATCCTTGGGCCGTGCCGCACAGGGTTGGCACCAGTTTACTTTGCTCACCACTGATGCTGACGGTATTGTATCTTTTTTCATGATAGTCTTTAAACCATTCAAGTAAAGGTCCCTGTATGCCGTTCTGATCAAGTTTGCTAAATAGTATGTTAAAATCTAAGGTATCAAATGCCTTACTAAAATCTATCATTATGTTCAAAACATGTTTTTTTTCATTAAGGTGATTATTTATTTCCTCATTAAATGTTGATAGCAACTGTGTTGTGCTTTTATTTCTTTGAAAACCATATTGCCTTTCATGAATTATAGCATTTTTCGACAAGAAGTCATTTATCAATGTCCCATAGTACCTTTCAATTATTTTATCTATACAGGAAAGTATGGTAATAGGTCTGTAATTGTTAGTATCACTGTAACTGCCTTTTTTATGTATAGGCCTTACTATTCCTATTTTTAACAATACTGGATACGTTGATTTGGATATGCATAGGTTAAGCATTTTTAATACAGGTGTTATATTTTTTGCTATGTATTTTATGTCTCTTGCTCTAATTTTGTCATAACCAGGACTTTTTTTGTCGTTTAAATTCATTATTACTTTGTACATTTTGTCTTCATCTATTCGCCTCAGGTTGATAGAAAGGGATGGGGCATTGACATACAACCTCTCATCGATCAGCTTTGAGTTACAGCTACTTATAACTTTTTTTACATTTGAATCAAAATCAGATATAAATTTGTTACACAATTCCTTTGGGCTTAGTTTGAAGGCTCTAATAATGATGTCATCAACCGATCGTGTAATCCTACCCGTTAACCTATTAATTATTTCCCACATTTTTTTTGGGTTTTTAAAGTTGTTACATATTTCAGTTTTGATTGACCTATTTTTTGCTTTATTTATTAATCTATTAGTTTTGTTTCTATACTTGTTAAAGATTAACCTGTTTTTACTGTTACTCATGTCACTTTTCCAAATTTCGAATAATTCCTGTTTTTTGTTAGACATATAAATCAATTTATTCGTAATCCATTTACATTGAGCCCTTCTACTAAGCCCAATTTTACACTTTATTTTACAATTGTTGTATGAGTCTGTGAATTTATCGTGAATATATGACATGATATCATTTGGGTTACACATTGTATAAGTAGGAGACCAGTCAATATTACTCAGCTCTGTTTTCAACTTGTTGTTATCAAGTTTAGCAATAATTTTATACCTATTCTTTGTTACGCAATCGTTACAAATTGCCAGGCCCGTTATAAAGTGGTCGGCTAACTCACACTGAACCACAGCTGATTTTATTGAATATAAATGATTGCTATGGTTTTTACTATTCTGTAGGTTCAAATCGCGTATGAATATATGGTCAATACAGGTCTTAGAAATTCCTAGTGATGTTTTACAAATTCTAGTATGCTTGCTAATACAACACTCAAAGCCCAGTTCACATAAATTGTTTAGATAGGTATTTATGATATTATCACTACAAGTTATGTCTAAGTTAATGTCACCTATTAGAACACAGTTTTTCCTTACCGAAAACTTCGAGAGTAAGCACTTTAACTCACTTATAAATTCGAATTTATTTAAGTTCGGAGGCCGATACACTGCACACAAAATAGACTTGTAATTACTGGACGTTAATTCACACAAAATACACTCAAAGTTTATTGTTGACACTAATATTTTTTCAAACACGATTGATTTATGTGTGTAGATAACTAGACCACCACCTCTGCGATTTTTTCTTAACTGGGTATTCATAGTGTAGTCTTTAATTTCAAACAGTGAAATAGGCTGATGATGTGATGATACATATGGAACACGGACAGCGAACGTGTTAAAATAACCTAGAAATGCATTACACGGTTCTCAGAAGACATTTAGCGTCGCCGTAGCCTCAAACGGTTTGTTTATTTTCAGAACAATAAAACGGGAATAAACGTTAACTTGCGCGTTAATGTCGGAAATAAATCGAGAATAACTGGGTTTTGAGCTAATTCACATTTGTCGACGGATTAAATTTATACGAGTAGTGTAGCATCGTATGAGAACCTAGTAATTTTAGAATTATAACTAACGTGAGACTCAAATATATTTAAATATTATCGAACCGGGTTACTCACGTTTTTGAGTCGACGATCGATCGACATGTTTCGACCCATTAAGAGGGTCCCCGTCCAGAGTACCTCCGGCCAAAGCCTGCTAAAACGGGTACTGGCCGCGGGCGGTGGTGGCCGAGGCGATGCAAGGAAAGATCTACCCTCAGTGTTACATTTGTCAAAAAGGGGCTTGCACACAACACTCACTACACTTGCTAATAAGGGGGCGTCTACACTGTCCAGCGACGTAATACCCAAAACCGTTTTCCAACCATGTGGCACTGACCAACCACCATCGTGATTAAAATTCGGATAGCGACGTATTTCGATAGCTTCCCGTATTTGAACCCGGTTCGATAATATTTTAAGAACCTAGTAATTTTAAAATTCAATACTCTCATAAGACTCAGATCACACATATCGTCAGCTTATTTTAGTCAACTGCTGGACATAGAACTTACATATTAACTATGCGTCGAAACGCATTATAGAAAGCAGAATTTGCTATGATACTCCATAACTGCCTTATGTTCTAGGACAAAAGGCAGGATTTTGCTTTGGAATTTCATAACAAATACTACTTTCCACACTAGGACCGCAGATTAATAGGTATGGAAAAAAGACTTCACAAAATTCTCCATACAAAACGCCAATTTCATAGGTAAGGACCGTAGCTTTTTACTTAGAAAGTTTGACTTTTAATATATACTCGTATTAATTTTCAAAACTACAATTTATGTATATAGATTAAGGGCTGATTTTTTAATCCTCAGTTAAAAGTATCCGTCAGTTAAAAGTATTACCATCCTTATCGCTGGTCATCAGTCAAAACAGGATAGAGCGAACATTTATTTGACAGTTACTGTTATCTGGGGATTGAAAAATCAGTATTAAATCTAACTAATCTACTTACTTAACCTAACCTATATTCAAGATTGGCCCTTATAGCATCGTACCGAGGATGCTGGCGGCATTTCCACGCTGTATCGCAATACTGATGCGTTGTGCGAGGAAGTCGCCAGCTCTTCGGTAATAGCTTAAATGATGATGGTGGCATATTAGTAAAGACGAATAGTACACTAGAATTAAATCAAGCACTGCAATCGCATTAGCGGTAATCCCCGAATGCACTCAGTATTGTAGCGACATTAGGTAATGGATATATTAGCATGCCATTACATGGATATTTACATACTGCTATTTCGTATGCATTGAAAATTACATAGTAGATGTCAGGTTAAATAGGAGTTACGATAGCAAGTACAACCTGTATTATCTGTAGCCTTACCTTGACTTTGCAAGTATCGGTAATGTTAGGTTCTGCGACCATAAATAAATAACATGGACGTCTAACGCCAGTTCAAAAATGCCCCCAAAATCAATTGTTTAATTGTGCCAAGATGGGCAGGACGTAGCGCTTTTCTTACCACCGCGCATATTTCGACGCAACACCTTTATAGAATATAGCCAATCAAAAGTTTGATGGACCAATCACAACTATTTTCCAATGGCAGTTTAAGGTTTTATAGGTTGACATTGAAATTCATTGCCGTGATGCATTAAACAGGGGGTGACACTTCTCAACTAAAATTCAGGACCATTTTTGAAAGGCAATTTACTATGGCGTGCGGCTTCCATGTTTTATTTGTTCGTAGGTTAGGTTTTATTCAATACGTAAAGCAGACTATCGCACTCGCTCCAATATGTCAATGCGATTGCAATAGCATGCATTACGTAGCTAGTAAAACCTAACGTATCCTTTACTTTCCAACTCATGATACGGCTGCTGAACTTCAATTTATCAGGAGAGCTGCTAAATTGTTATTTTCTTATAGGTCTGATTTATAAACTAACTAGCACTAGCTTCGCACGGGTACTATACCTACATAAAAACCTTCCTCTTTAATTACTATACCTATTAAAAAAAAATCTCATCAAAATCCGTTGCATAGTTTTAACGTTTTAAGCGTACAAAGGGACATAGGGACAGAAAAAGTGACTTTATTTTATACTATGTAGTGAAGACCGACATGTACTGTACATTTCGCATCTCAAAGTGAAATCGCTTTTAAACTTTATTAAAGGCAAATATATAAAATAAATAAAACTTAAAAAATATCTTGCCACATCTTACACATATCAACCTAGTCACACGGTAAGCTCAATTTAGGCTTCTGGTGTGGGTACCAGGCGACGATATATATAATAGATAGATACATATAGATACTTAAATACACAGGCAGCCACTACCAAGAAAACATTTATTTTGTGTTCAATAAATACCCAAATAATGCCCTCGCAGGGAATCAGAACCGGAACCTCCAGCTTCGTAGTATCTTAGACTTTAAAGATTGTACTAAGCTAAAACATTGTAACGTTACTTAGTTTCTTATAAATAAACAGTTAAAATTTGTTTTTTTTTGTATGCAGGGTCACTACCAACTAGGCTACGGCGGCTGGCAAAAAGCCTCGGTTTTATCATATTTTGCTCGATAATAAACATTAACATTTTCTTTTGCAGGTAAGTGTCCAGCAAAACCCGTGATTTTATAGAAAAAAGGTAAAGTCTCACATACAATTATAATGATTATGTCTAAGCTTTGTGCATACATAAAACCTGTACCTATTAAGTATTATGTAAATCTATCTTAATGTGTATTTTCTTAATTTTACATCATAGTTTCTTGCCGATTCTTCTCGGTCAGTAGTGTAAAGGGTCAACGATTTAAAAGCGCTCGTTGCTGGGTATTCAACTAGTGAGTAAAGAATACTTTGACTTTGACTATGACAGGGTTGTAACATCCATCTCGGTTTGCGGTAGCCAGGCCTCTTCATCAAAGCCAAATACCGATTAATCCATCAATTCCATTGAGGCGTGAATATTTGACTAACGGTGGATTAATTAATTAATTAATTGCCGGCCAAACCGCACTGAACCGGTTACCGCTCCGTTAACCCTTTAAATGTCAAGAATATTTAAAGACGTCGTGATTTATCGAGCAACGCGAAGGGCAACTATACCGGTGCAAGTGACTTAATTGTCAGTGTCGGCAGCAAATACAGTGTGTTATCGTAACACGGGCTTTTAAAAAAAGGATTACAAATTACTAGCAACCGTTTTCAAGTTTTAACAGTTGACAAATATTTATTTTATTTTATTTTATTTATTAAGAACTTCAACAGCGTTTACATAAAATGAAGGCAATTAGTAACTACAGTAAGCATAGCCAATAACAGAACTCCCTTAAATTATACAGTATAAATTAATAGTCTGAGTTTGGGTTTGACACTTGCGCAATCCTTAAACTAAAATAAGATTAGGATTTAAATTAACTGTAGATACAATTCATGTTATTTCCTACGAACGATCAAAGTAACGCGTGTGCTGCTTAATTGACAAACGCTGCGATGCCATAGTCAAGCGCTTATTACCTAACGATTTATTTTGAAGCACATTGTTTCACACTGAACTGTTTTTAGAAAGTTAATTACCTACTTTTAAGCTACAAGTTTTTTGATCAAATTATGCACATGGTTTGACTAATGATTTGCGTATCAATTCTCGATTTCAATAAAACGTGCATGATGGTAACATACTGTATAAGAATGAATGTTTAAAAAAATTATAAATTACAGTTTTAGTAATACAGTACCGGTCAAAAATTTAAGTTCGCACCACGATTTTGATACAAAATCGACCTTTTCGGCTCTGTAGCCTAGTTGGTAGTGACCCTGCCTACGAAGCTGGAGGTTCCGGGTTCGAATCCCGGCGAGGGCATTCTTTGTGTATTTATTTATCACGAAATGTTTGTTCCTTGGGCATGGCTGTGTATGTGTCTAAGTATCTATACGTATCTATCTATTATATAGTGTGTAAATCTAATACGGGCGATCAATTAAACCAGGCATGGGATTCATTAATGTAATCATGGATTACAAGGTTTTTTTAAGTTTCTCTTAATTATGACCCCACAGATTTTTTTTAAGATGATCGGAGCAGCAATGTAGGTACGAACATTTGTTATTGTTGATATGCCAGTTATGTCATCTGCTTTCGAAATTAGCTGTCAACGAGTGCTTAACTCGCGTATGTTGCTCTACATTGCGCGCCGAATTATTTTGTATGGAAAATTTTATTGCTCTAATCTTAAGTAAAAGTAATTTGAATGTACTTATTATGTCGTAAACTAACACCCGTTAAGAGCTTCGCCCGTATTAGACTTACACCCTGTATATAAATCACAGTTTTAGTAATACAGTACCGGTCAAAAATTTAAGTTCGCACCACGATTTTGATACAAAATCTACCTTTTCGGCTATCATTTTTCCAGCATTTAAGTCCACACTTGTTTTCAATTAACATGTAACTGATTATAGAGCTATTTCTTTTAAATTAACCGGTACTTTCGAACAGCCTAGACAACTGAGGCAGCTGTTGCAGTTTTTGGTTGTCATTTACGCGATGTTCATACTAATGATGATCAAAAAATTACAACATCACTTGCCTAAGAATTATTATCGGATCCAATGTATAAAATTGTCCTGATTTTATGGGAAATTAATAATTAATAGGAATAGGAATAGGATAGGATAGGAAGAAAATATATTTTGCTGTTAACACAAAAAAATATATATATCGCAACCATGGAGTGAACTAAAACTTTTGTTTGGTAGTACTGTAAGTCTGGTTAGTAGTTTCCTATGATAGAAATCATAATAATACTTTGCTTATTACTAGTACCTGCGTACTTACGTTGCTACGAGTACTTATAGGTATTTGTTGTGTGTTTTAAATACAGTCATAATGTTTTTTCATCACACTTGCGCGTTAACAGTGTCATTACTCGCAGGTGATGCGGGCCGTAAGTTCATAAATACGATGTAGGTTTTTAATGGATTCTCATACTTATTTACTGTATAATTTACAACGCATTTTATACATTTTACTTATATTCGACTACGATGGTTTACGACACTATACAAAGTTTCTAACTCCTGCCTTACCTAAATCACAGTGATGCGATCATCTCGTTCCGTTACATTTGTTCCGATTTGGATCAAACGTTGTATGGGTCTCTTTTATCTCGAAAAGGTTCGATTGTAGCTATAAATAAAATAAACCATCATCATCATCATCCGTCGAAAGACGTACACTACTGGACATGTGCCTCCCCTAAAGATTGCCACAATGGCAGCTCCCGCGCCACCCGCAGCGGACTCCTGCGACCCTCATCAAATCATCAGTCCGCCTAGTGGGGGCCTCCCACGCTGCGCCTTCCGGTATGTGACCGCTATCTACTCAAGAAAATAAATAAATAAAAGTAAATAGCATCCGATCTTACACAAATCGACCTAGTCCCATAGCATCCTCAATTAATGTCTTGCAAATACTTAGCGACGATGTACATCATCATAATCATCATCATTATTTCAGTCATAAGATACTGCTGAACATACGCCTACTCTTTGAACCTCCACACGTACAGTCGAAGACAAAATAAGGGGTATACAAAAACGTTCAAAAATATGTCCCAGTGCACTCTAATTCTGTGTAATAAGAACGTCGTAACATATTTATGAACGGATTCTTTCGATACTTATTTTTGCACTTGACTGTACACTGATTTTAAGCGATCTGCACCCAACGTCTTCTGGCGATCTTCTGATCGTCTGTCCATCTTGTTTGTGGACACCCTACACTGCGTTTGCCAAACCGTGGTCTCCACTCGAGCACTTTTCGACCCCATCGGTCATCTGCTCTGCGTGCAATGTTATTTATTGGGCATTCTTATTCCATGGTATCGAGTTTTTCATATCACTTTATTGCAAACTTTAGGTAAAAAACTTAAGTATTTTAAGTAAGTCACCTGTTGAATGTAGTGTTGTATGTGGGTGGATTTATATTTTGTTGTCGTTTTTTATAATTTTCCAAATGTTTTCTTTTTTACACTCAGAATCACGAGCTCTTTAGATCCTAATACAAATAAAAAAATGTCCCAAAAAAAATTCCATCGAGTTACTATTTTTCCTACACCTTCTTTGACCGTAACTCAGTGGAAAACAAATAATGTATGGAATTATTGGGACACTTTTTTCAGATAATGAGGATCGAAAGAGCTCGCGATTCTAAATAGAAAAAATTAAAAAAAATCCAAATTTGGGAAATTTAAAAAAACGACTACAAAATAAGTATCTGCCCATGTAATGATCTATTCAAATAAACAATACAAGTTTAAAATGCGAACACAAACAATAGTACATTGTGCATTAAGGGAGGTAAGTACGGAATTACTAACGAGAGTGTTAGAAGCCCGACGCCGCCAGGCGGAGGGCTTTTAAGACTCGAGTTAGTATTCCGCTTACCGACCGTGATGCATACAATGTTTTTCATCACACTTGCCGACAAAAAAGTAAGTTTTAAGACATACTATTATTAAATGACGTACTGACATTTCTATTACTCCCTAGGGAATTTCACTTTTCTATTACTCCCGCCACGCACGCAAACAATGGCGCACTTAGACAGTAAGTGTGATGAAAAACAATATAATTATATGGATATATATGGATACATTACAACCACATGCAACAGGGGCTTTTCTTAACTATTTCACCTATACTCGGCTGAATTCAATGGATAGCGTATTTCAATGGTCTCCAAATCTACTCGAAAGTACACTTAGACTGACAATGAATAAGAGGGATTGGGTATGTCGTTTCCGAGTCCAGGTCCATTGAGACGAGCTTTCCGATAATACCGATAGAGGGCGTGGTTCTCAGTGCGGTGTCGGGTTGGTCTGTGGGTGTCGTAGACGGATCGATTGCAAAAAAAATCTACATGTTTAAGGGCCTTTAATGACAACAAAATTGGATGTATTTATGCAAAAAAGAAACCAATCAACACTAATTTGTCATTGTAAAAATTTACTTTTTTGTTTTGAGTTTAGGTGTTAATTAGAACGAAAAATTCTTGTGGGTTGGTTCCTTTTTGCATAAATACGTCCAATTTAACGTCATAATTTTTTAATAAAATTTTGTGTAGGTAACAATTTTTGGCACTGAAAAAGACGATAAATTGAATTATCCATGAACAATTAATACGTGCCTACATTTCAAAAATTTCTCTTTTTTTTATTATCAAATGTTGTTGGACAGAGTATACCATTATAGTTTGTATGATTATCTTTCGTAATACAATTGACGCGATCGTGATTTTTGTTTTGATTAAGACCTTAGCTATGTACAATTTTTTTGCAATCGACGAAGATGGTGCCTTATTGTCACGAATCGACAAAAATGGGTGGGAACTTGTTAAAATACTGATATTACTTTATGCAATGCATCACTGCATGCGTTAACTAGCACATCAATCACAGTTCGACAGCGAACCACCCTTACTACACATTCGAAATGATGTAACGATAAAACTGTTTATTCAAGTAGGCTTCGCAACTTTCATATCGATCTCAAAAATATAAAAATCTACGATTCTAACATTACACGAGATTTTTTTTTAATTTTAACTTAAATGAATAAACAGTGCACAAAACGTTTTATCTATGTATTTGAATCGCAATTTTAAGAAGATATCGATTATAAGGATGAACAATCTTGCTTTGCTCTTCCGCGATACAGAATGTGTAGCTAATTAGTGTAACCCGCTATAATTACTTGCGTATTTTTTGCATGCAATTAATTTTCCCACCCTCCCGCCGCAAAAATAAATACGCAAATAACTATAACAAACCACCACCAATAACACTATACTCGACACGTGTTTCGCCTCTCTACGAGGCATCATCAGGAGTTGACGATGTTGTCGGTCTGGTGTCCGGCAACAGAATGAGCTGTCCTGTCTGGTCGGCCATATTTATAACCTCACCCTGACCCCGCCCCCTACCCCCTTCTCCCCCCCTGGCAACGGAAAAAATTCGTAATAACGGCGATGACGCAACATTCAGCTGCTCGTTAATAATTACACCTCTACCGTTGTACCT
>JALPQI010024727.1:0-12579 GCA_025490895.1 Thaumatotibia leucotreta
ATCCAAATTGTTTAAGTAAGTATATTTTTATTTTTTAACCTAAATATATTGTGTAGCCAAACAACAAAAGAATATAGATAATAAATGTAGGTACCTTTTCACTGGATCAGTGTTAATGGCAGATTAAGTTTCAAAATAATTTACGTAAATGAAGATCCATGGCATTTAAACAGACTGGCTGACGACCGCTGAACCTCGATGACAACATCAATTACTGCATCATGGATGGGGCCCACGGGAAGCACAAAACAAGGAACACCCAATTACACTGGTGTAAACGACATCGTACGAATAGAGGATAAAAATGTGTAGATTTTACCAAATAGAAGGCTGGGCATCACTACCAGGACGCCTTCTCTTTGACAGGAAGGGATCTTATAGTTAATTTTGTGTTATGTAAACAAGAACATTATATGTATATTGTTTTAAGTTATGTCATTGCCTTATTGCGGGAATTTAAAGGCTTTTTTACTTATTTTTTATAACTACTACCGTTCGCCACTAGAAGAAAAAATAATGTAAATAAATATGCCTGACTTTCTATATATTAATTAATAATTATGAGATACCTACGGAAAACTCTCTCTGATTATGATTATGAAATAATGCAAGTTTTAAGTTTGTTTATTTTTTCTGGTTTTCTACTGGCGAACGGTATAGTTAATACATCTCTTTACAAATTTGTACCTTCCTCTCCCAAACAAGTCGATAGAAGCTCAAATCCTCAGCCTTTCACAAGTCCATATCTTGCTCATTCCTTTTCACTTGAAATCCTCTCGAGAATTTGTTACTGTTGTCGGATTTGAGCCCTCCCCGGCACTGGACATAAGATTGGGTAAGTCTATTAAGCCCGTAAAACACGCTTTTATTGCGAAAACGAAACAAAAAACGGTTGCGCCTGAATAAAATTACAGTTAGGAATATCGTTGAATTCCTTGTTGAATTCTTGTTTTAAAGACGAACATCTGAGAAGGCAGGGTAGTTTAGGTGCTTTTCCGTCGGATAAATTTAGTTCTCGGCCACTCAACGCTTTATACTTAAAAACGCCAAAAACTAACGTGGCCGGTGATTCGGCTAAACTTCGCTATATATTAGGTACTTTTGCATTTTACAGAAGTTGCGAAAAATGTGAACAAATCTTTAATAAAAATTGTATGTGTTCAATGTCAGTCACGTGGGTTAAACGTACGCAGTGAGTACCTATCTCAGAGTAGGCAATTCCATACATTTCAGTCTGAAAGGAAAGTAATATAAATTATAAGACCGAGCGGGTGGTGTGGGCATCAGCCGCGAAAGCTGAGCACGTGGGTTCGATTTCAATCCCCACCCCGGATGTTGGTGAACTATTTAGGTTACGTCTGTTTTCTTTGGTACATGACCTTTTAGTAATATAATTACCTAATTTACTAGAGATCTTTGAATATTTAGCAGCTTATATCTGCAAGTATGAATTCAAATTTAACATAAGACTGAGTAGAATATTATACTTAAAAATCTTCAGTACCCGATTCCTTCAATCAAGCAAACTATTCCGTAGTTAAACTAAGATGTTTTAAAAGCATGGAGCAAAAAATCAGCAACTGTTTAAGTATTGCAACACGTCGTTTGCTCTCGATGATAATTTAAGCTCGGCAAGCTTTCTCGGTGATTGAAAAATATATCTTCAAGTGTCTAAACACACAGACTACTTTATAAAAAAAACTGTAAACATCTGCTGAAAGAAAGGATATTGACAGTAGAAAAGTAAAATGTTTTTTCATCACACTTGCTTTCTAAACGCGCCATTGCTTGCATGCATCACGGGAGTAATAGAAAAGTGAAATTCCTTAGGGAATTTTGCACTATTACTTACTTTTCCGTTTATCACAATTAACGTCACGCAGTTATGGATGTTTTTAAGTAGGTACATGTACATACTTACCCAACACTAGTCATTAATGTGTCCATTGTCCGTATCCATAGTAATACAGATAATTTACATCCATAGATATACAGGGTATAAGTCTAATAACGGCGATGTTCTTAACGGATGTTAGTTTAGGACATAATAAGTACATTTAGACAACTTTTACTTAAAATTAGAGCAACAAAATTATCCATACAAAATAATTCGGCGCGCAATGACACACACACAAGTTAAACGCACGTTGACAGCTAATATCAAAAGCAGAGGACATAACTGCCATATCAATAATAACAAATGTTCGTACCTACATTACTGCTCCGAAAATCTTTAAAAAAATGTGGGGTTGTAATTAAGTGTAACTTAAGAAAAACCTCGTAATCCATGATTACACTGATGAATTCCATTCCTGGTTTAATTGATCGCCCGTATTAGATTTACATGCGGTATTACATTTTTGGTTGGTTGTCACAACAAAATACGACCATAAAGTAAAAAGTGACTTTTTTCAGGTATTGATCGTATTTTGCTGTAATAGTTCTACCTTTTACTGCCCTTTACAGTAGTCGATAAATACCTTGATAAATAATGCTAATGCTATTTCCAATAAACATATTTTGTAATTGGTTTTTAAGCGTCTTATTTAAGTTAACATTATTCTTTTTTTTTACTCCAGGTATCCAAATTAACGTCATTTGAGTAACGATAAGAAAGTCTATCTCTCGTACCTTACTTATTAGGCCACTCGGCAAGCCTCGTGACCTAAACCCGGTACTCAACTTATACACCGTGATTTCTAATAACCCGAAAGATTTTAACAGTGTGTTCCTGACCACATTTAGAAACTATAATGTCGGATAAACTTTTCTGGATATCGCCTAGTTTCAGAGTTATTACCAATTAAAAAAAAACATATTTTCTAATTGTAACTCGGTACAAAAGGTCTTTTTAACGGCGTTGGTGTCATTATGGAGAATAGTCTCACTAACTTCATTAATAGATGTCGAAAAGTGAGAAATAAAACCTTTTAAAAATGAGGTTTTTGTAAAAAAAAATCCTTAACACTCATTGTAAGTGCTAGTTTCATGAATAACTTTTACTTTTTATGTTTACGTTTACACTCAAAAATTAAATAACAATTTAAAAAAAAATTAAAAAAAAAATATTTTTTTCGCCAAAAATCATATAATATTTTTTGTTTGTTTTTACATCAAAAATGCGTGGTTAAAATCTTTCGGGTTATTAGAGATCACGGTGGCCTTCATATTGTTACAATTATATAAAATACTATTTTCTGCGTTGTCTGAAATGAATAAAGAAGCGTGGGCGAATTAATCCTAAAAAACGAGGTGCTAATGCTAATCCAGCCCGGTAGTCCGTAATCCGTAGGAAAAATGTTTACCCGGGGGTCAAAAACGTAAGGACATTAACAAAATATCCCTGAGGCGGGCGCTATAATACGAGTAAGCCAACCAATAGGGATGATGACTATAGTTAAAAAAATAAATTATTTAACATTATGCACGACATAATACATCATCAGCCTATGTTTGTCCACTGCTGGACGTAGGCCTCTAATAACGCCACGCTGGGCAAGCGGATTGACGATCGCAGTAATGTGTCCACTATGATGACGCTGCTGCCCATCATTAATCTTGTAGAATGGTCAGTGACACTTCAATCTCTTAGTCGACTCTTACGACACCCGCAGGAGGAGTTGGGGTGGTGACAAATGTATTCTTACTGCCGTCACCACACGGCAAAATACACGACAAAATACACGAAGAAATTATTACTAAGAAGTAGATTGCAGTAATTTTTGTACAGAACTTCTATTAAATAAATTGAAAAGAACTTAAAAAGTAAGTCATTTGGCAGTACTCAAACGTGACGTCACTTTCGAGTATTTCATATAAAATTCCATAGTGGTGATCGTTTTGACAGTTCGAAAAAGATGCTGATTTGACTTGCCAGTCATCATGCCTATTGGAACCCTAGGCCATCTGGAATATGCCAAAGCGACGCTAAACTCACGTGTATTTGTTTAGTTAGGTCTCCATTATCAAGCGCTGAGCCCGCGTTCACGCCTCGCGGCTCAAGTTTAATCTTAAAATACTTTTTCTTAGATAGCGAATCGTACTTTACTCTGTCTTTCACTGATTTCTATTACACTCGCGGTCAATGAATACGGGTCAGGTGGATTTTTTTCATAGAAAATACTGGAAACATGCTGATTACAATAAAAGGTAATTAATTATTATTTTTTAAAATTCTGAAATTTTAATAGTTGATGAAATACCCGTGTACTTAATTTTTCTGTCAACCATATTTTGCTCACGTTGATAACGATCACTAGTCATAATAGCTGGCACACCGCTTAGCGTGGAAAGGTGCATGCAGACCAAAAGAGCATTCGCTGTACTATCCCCCACTACGAAATCCACGAATCACGTTTCGTGTAACGATCGAATTTCGTAGAGTAGGGGGATAGAACAGCGAATGCTCTTTTGGTCTGCATGTGCAATTATGAATGCACCTTCATTGTACCCGCGCGTAGCAAGCAAGCGGTGTGTGATGTATGGTCGGCTCTAATAATATGTATACGATTTTGATCCTTATGCCCTTGACATACGTTCCGAAATGTATACCGATGTGGCTCGGCCTTTAACTTACGAAGATAAAGCCCGCTGCTTTATGTCAAGTAATAAAGCTGTTGTTTTAGCCCCGATTGGTCGTACCGTACACCAAACACAGGCCGCTCGGTTTTGTAAACTTAAACGAATAATTCTCCACCACAGACCATGTAGACATTATAGACCGACTATGCTCTGCAGGGCTACCGCGAACCACGACCGACTTTGCCTTCCAGAATGCTTAGCCAAGTTGCCTCTCTGTCACTCTTTCATATCAGTGCGACAAATACAGTTAGCTGCCTTTCGTTTACGATTGACGATTAAGCGCTAGGGATTGGCAACTTGTCTAAGCACCCTGTTACAGTTACCTTCGAATTTACAAGTACGAAAGACAGGCAACCCTTCGTTCGTGGTTCGCGATAGATCCATTTTGCAATCATATACGATTAGCGATAACGATAAGTCACGTGGCCATGATATTGTATGGAAATGGTCACGTGACTTTTCGTATGACTCTTATCGTATACGATTGCAGAATTGCATCTTAGCTATGCCTGAGTGCTTAGACAAGTTGCCAATCGCTAACGCTTAATCGTCAATCGTAAACGATAGGCAGCTAACTGTCTTTGTCGCACTAATGTGAAAGAGTGACAGAGAGGGAAAACTACGATACACTACTAAGCGTTAGCGATTGGCAACTTTGCTAAGCACCCAGATGTTTCTTTAAAAATTGTTGATTCTCGAAATGCAATATTTTTTACTGTGAATGTATGTAGGGATCCAGGTGTTCCCAGGTCTGTGCTCCCGACCGTTGTTAACTGTTTTCCGGATTTCCCTCTCGTCCGCGCCACACCCTAATATGTTCCATTTATCTCCTCTAAATTTATCTCACTTTTTTACCCTGAAATGAAAATTGAATTAATAGCGGCTTTCTCATAAATTATGGCGAAATTCACCTTTTATTTTCAATTTTGTATTATCAGACGCAGAGCTTAAAGATTTAGTTATAATGAAGGATTTATTGGGTCGTTATCGGTACAACGGGTTTGTTTTAATTGGAGGAAATGAGGATAATGGATGCACTCTTTTTTATAACTGAACCGTTATTTTTATATTGTAAATAATTTATAATAATGAATATAAAAATGACGGTAGAACAATGAGTAATATTAGGAAAGTTTTCCTAACCTTTTTCGTTGTTTCTTGTTTAACTGTAGCTTTTTTCAATTATTTTGCTTTTGGAAATTATTACTTTTGCATAGAAAATATTTTGTGCTAATTAATTTGTACTTTGTGATCGACAAGAGTGTTGACATCTGAAGGAATTGATGTACGGCATCTTCCAGTATATGGCCGCTACTCGAAAACCTTTCCGCCCCAACGGGCATCGGCTCTACGACACGTGCGATGTAAGATCAGATAAGATAAGATGCTTACATGAACGCATGTGTTATAACAGTAGGTACTTAAGTACTATCCATTGTATTAAGTAACAAACATTACGAAAAACCAAAGAATATTCATAAGATTATAAGGTACTATTTTAGTATCAACGCTACATTTAATATAAGTACTATGTAGGTTTCACGTATTGCGGATAAAGTTAAAATCTTGGCACGCTCCTTTTAGATAAATCCTGAAGTTAACATATTGGTACTTGAGTATTCAAGAGGCTATAACTTGCAATTCACTTAAATTGTATGCAAAATTTAAAGCATATTTTAAGTTTGAAATATGACGACACGATCTGACATTTCCTCGAACTAAAGATTTTCAGCTACCTACGATAATATTTTCGTTACAAAAAAGTGTTTGAAACTTTATTTTCGTTACATATCTGATAGTTATAGGTAAAAAACCTAAGCCGTTGTATGTAATAGTGATCTATTCAAATAGACAATAGATACTTACATGTTTAAAATTCGAACATAAACGGAACAAATGCCTATATGGATAGATTACAACCACATACAACAGAAGCTTTTCTTAACTTTATCACCTTTACCTACTTATTCAAATCTCCAAGATTTGTACCTATTACACAAGTAAATTGATAAAACTTCTACAAAGTTTATTCCAACAACTTGTAAAATTCTGAAGTTTTCTGCTTTAGGTGTACAATTTTGAGTTAAATTTTGTTTCTCATCATGCATAAAGACATTAAATAAGCTTCTTCAAATGCATGGCACTTTACTGGAGGCCAAGTGTCCTCACCTGAAGCAATTTCGCGTGTAATGAAGATGGTAGGAAAACCGGTTAAGTACGAGTCGAACGCGCGCTTCTCGGGACCTTTATCATCAATTTTATGTACTGTCGACTACAATGATATGTATCCACTTTTGTACACCCTTATTAATTACCTACAGTGCACTAAGGTGAAAATGAGGATAAATCTCTCTGTAGTCTGTTCTAGCGGTTTGATCAGTGAATAGGATTTGTTGTTACTATACATTTGTTCGCCTACTTTGTCAACCCGAGTTTGAAGTTTTGTCCGGCGAAGATATAGCGATGATTTGGCAATGACAAGATTATCTGCGGATCTCCTAAAAATTAGTGTGAAATCGAATATATATTATGAGTATATCCAAAAATATATTGATGATTTTGATTCCTGGGCAACGTTCTGAAATGTACATATACAATTTTTTATACGTGACCATACACATGAGATTCTTTTCATACGTATGTTTACATTGGATTGTACAGTCGCCATCAGTTATATCGGAGCTGTCACAATTCTCTGAATATACACTCCAACTCCATGACAATAGAAGCCAGGGTGCTTAGACAAGTTGCCAATCGCTAACGCTTAATCGTCAATCGTAAACGAAAGACAGCTAACTGTCTTTGTCGCACTGCTATGGAAGAGTGACAGAGAGGGAAAACTACAATACGCTACTAAGCGTTTGCGATTGGCAACTTGGCTAAGCATCCTGCTCAGATATTTGTGAGGACCCTAGCCCCTATCTGATGGCGACTGTACTTAATAGGGTTTTATGTCACCTTCGGGGCGGGACCCCAAAATGTCCCGCTATGCCGCCGGCATGGATTTGCAAGTCTAATGCCGTGGCAGCCTATGGATTATTTGAAGCCTAATTGATGTGACGTCACCATTTTAATGTAACCTTATTTCATGTCCGTGAACAAATGGAATGTGAATGAAAGAGAAAAACGTTGGTTATTATACAACACGTAACATATTATTGGTATATGATGACATCCAATATTTATAATCTATTATTGAACTTATAATAAGGATTAATTTATTTGAATCTTAATCACTCAAAATATTTATTTTCAGGTACCTACTGTGATGGACATAATGTACCTAATATGTATACAGCGAGTGTATTTTATACGGGCGAATAATTAATCCGGCTATAACATCTGATCCTACGTATCGTATAAGATAATCATTTCGTTAAATATTGTTGTTAATTAGGTGTAATGATTTTTCTAAAGTGCAACCATAGCAGCAATGTATGCCGTCCATCTGACATGACATTCGTATGACGTTTAGCTACTTATGTCGACGTTAATTAATGTGGCCAGTGGATGCAATACATTGCGTGCTCAATTATTTTGTATGAAAAAAAAATACCTTAATTTCCTAAAGAAATTTATGTAAACTAGTCCCCTAGGTCCTATAGTAAACGCCATTAAAATATTCGCCCGTATCAAATCCACACGCTGTATGAATCCTATTTTTTGTACGCCGACGTTATAAAATATAAGTAACTATTTACAATCAATTTCATAAGTTGAAACATTAATTATAAATTATCAGAAATTAAAAATCTTTTCAATTTGCAACTCTGACAGTGGGTGAAAAATCTTTATTCGTGCAATTCAAATTCTTTGAAGGAAAATCGGTTGCTGCCTTCAAAGGGGCAGCTACTGTTTTAATAAATAAAGAGTGAATAAAGTTTCAGAACCGTAGCCGTGTCACGTACTTTGTTGATGTATTGACGGAATAATTTACTGGAAATCTTTACTCGTTTGGATTTATATTTAAGCTGATAGTAAAAGAGCAAATCGAAACTAAAAGGACTAATACTTGCAGAATATTAACCCAGATAAATCTAAATGCCAAAAATCTTACCCCGGTTTTTTTTATTTTTTTGGTATTTTGTCAGTGGCTCATGCATAAATGCGAGGTTTTTTCGGCTACTTTTTGACCCCTCCCCTCCCTCCCCCCTGGTGATGTTTGGCGAGTTTCTTCGCTGAACCCCCCCCCCTAGCACTCTCACGTGTATTTTTCTCATTTAACTAAATTCAATGAATTCTTTTTTTTCGCTAATTGTAATGTAATTCCTAGTATTGTTCATCGTACAAAAATACACGTGAGTTCTCCTTGTGCCCCCCCCTAACGTGATCTTTCGTGATTTTTTTTGGGACCCCCCTTCCCCCCTATAGGACCTAGCGTGATTTATGCACAAGCTCTCACCCACTACAAAAAGATAAAAAAAGCATCGGTGTTATAAAACCTGGTAGGCTTAGATGGGTTAAAATATTTCAAGTTGCCCGCAGTGGAGATTTTCCTGGATAAACAAGCAATATGACAGACTGATGCTAATAATGTCAAAGACTGATTAAAGCCTTGCCGATTCCTTATAAAATTTCCCAGCTATTTTTCTTTATTCAGAACCTTGAATTCACAACTTGGCTGTGTTTGTTTAGGCCCAATTGAACCGTGAATCTACTTCTGCAATCCGATTAACTTAGGTCGCTTGCATTGCAGAGTATTTCACTATAACTATTCTTCGACTGATTGTCCTTTTCAAATTTTAATTTAGTAGGTATCTATAGTAACTGCAGTAGGCTCAGCACAGGATTAGTGCGACAATATGTCGCCGCGAGATAGACTATCCATTCCTCTTTTATTCATACAGTTAGTAAAAGATGGAAAATCTATCTCGCGCGATATACTGACACACCAATCATGTGCTAAGCATACAGGCCTAGCTAATAATATATGCCTCTCTGTAATCGTATACGATAAGACCATAATAATGTATGGAAATGGTCACGTGACTTTTAGTTCAAATCTGTCATTCACATACATTTATTACCTTTTCGGTTATAGTATACGATTACAGAATGACATCTTGGCTAAGTATGCAGAAACATTGTAAGATTCTTAAAGAGTAACGAAAGGAAAACTAGGTACTACTAAACCATACAAAGTACAGGTTTTAAATCTCATGAGTGTAATTTCTTCTCATCGTAAATCGCAATTAATTTAAAAGACGTGTAATAAATTCTCTGCAACACTAATCCAAGCTATTTCTCTGAAAACAAGAAAGTAAAGACTTGAAATCAGCTGTTCTCTAAGCAAGTGCATTAATCCCAAAGTACTAGCAGATACCAAGGTAACAGATAAAGACTGTCATCTTTTTTTTAATTTAGCTTCATGTATTTTGTAAAGCGACATGTATTCAGCCAGTAAAGCAATGTAAGGGCACTATAAGCGCGACATTATATCAAATGCATCGTGAAATTCATCTTCTAGGGATTTGAGTGCAATCATGATTTCGTCTTTGGGTTTGATATTAACTATCGGTGACGACGTGCTTTACCGAGCAAATAAATCCAGGGATAGGGAATCTGCGAGGTATTGCTGTTGTACGAAATTGCGGATCAGGATCTTCCATTATGATTAATGATCAATACACCTATACCTACATATAAAGTGAGTCTTCCGCCTTGCGTCATAAGTAGAAAGTAGATAGACTTGCAAATGGATGATAGAATCACAACAACGGTTATTAAAGAAAAAATAGAGATATGATGACATCTAATCTTACTGTCATGAATCCTGGATAAAGAATTATCATCATCATCATCATCAGCCTATGATAGTCCACTGCTGGACGTAGGCCTCTCCTATTAACTATGCGTATAAAAGCATTAGGAGGTAAATGCCCATAATCGGCACGCTGGGCAAGCGGATTGCCGATCGCAGTAGCTGCCCATCATCAATCTGTTATGAAATAACTAATGGTAAGTGACACTTCAATCCCTTAGTCGACTCTTACGACACCCGCAGGAGGAAGGTGGTGATAAA
Organism: Thaumatotibia leucotreta; assembly: GCA_025490895.1. Classification (NCBI taxonomy): domain Eukaryota; kingdom Metazoa; phylum Arthropoda; class Insecta; order Lepidoptera; family Tortricidae; genus Thaumatotibia; species Thaumatotibia leucotreta. Next base: position 10,604 of record JALPQI010024727.1, read on the forward strand.
TGTATTCTTACTGCCGTCACCACACGGCTAAATAATTATGCATTATAATAAAGAATTATGGAGCTCCAAAAAATTAAGAAAGGTATGATGAGCTTGTGTAAGAAAATATAAAATACTTGCCATTTCCGTTGCCAGGGAGATTTTGGGACTTAGAATAGAATAGACCCCTAGGGTTATGTATGAAAAATACCTGCATTATGACGCCCCTAAGGTGATTTAGTGCTCCTACACTATAATACATAATTTCTTAAACTTGGACTAATTTGTAAAAACCTAAAACCCCACTAGCAGCAGGAGTACAGTTGTGCTTTGGTCAACCTGATTAGGTATGTGTAGTGGCAAGTCGAAGCAATAACTCATTATGACAAGGAGAAAAAAAAGTGTGGAGATTGACACCCGTGATATTAACTCGTCTTTGGGAGAACTGATCTAGCAAAGAGCTCACAATTTATTTTAAACTAAAGATCTAAAGCGGTGAGCACCTGCATTGTTCTTATATGTTCAGTGACCGACACAACCCAGAGATCCTTTTTCTAACTTCTAAAAAAGGATAGTATAGTTTTCTGCCGCGGGTTGTGTTATACAAGACCGGTATTCCGTGTAATGTGTCGGAAATGTGGAGATAAATGTGAAACAATAAGTCTTCTCGACCGCAGCAAATATTTATAACCCCATTAGGGTTGGCATCTATAAATAGAACGGAGCAAACCCTTGACTTTGCATAAGGCCCGTAAGAATTCTTATGTGATTTTTGGAGAGGTCGATGTGTGTTTTTGAGGGTAATGTTGAACTTGGAACTTGTAACACCTACGCAGTCTTTAAAAGGAAATTTGGTAAAGGGCTTTGAGTTTGATTTTAATAATAATTATCCTCCTGGACGTTAAATGTTTGTTATTTGACTTGAATCTATAGGCATATCATATACCTCACGAAGAAGACAGCAAAATTAGCCGCGCTGTGTGTTTTAATTCTAAATAAAATACAAATATTATATGACTTTCACGATTATCACTCATATTTTAGCGACAAACGGGTCTTAACTTAATCACGTAAACTTACGTTTGATTTTATCCTGACGTTTCGGGCTTGACGTTACATTCGTGGTCGCAGGCAGACCCTGAACGAGTACCGCCTGTACCTACGCGATTCAGACCGTACGCGTACAGGCAATAACCACTGCGAAGAGTTTGTCGTTAAAATATAAATACAAATATTGCTAAAAGAACCTAAAATGGTTTTAACTAGGTTGAAGGTCATTTCAATTCAGAAATACGGAAGGCAACGGCTTACTCTAGTTGATTAACTATAAGATGCAGGAAGCTTCTAGAGAAACGCACAGGTGTGGCCAACCAACTAAGTGGAGATGAAAATGTTGTCGCGTAGAGCGATAGCAGAAAAAACCGGCAGGGATTAATTGGAACAATTCCTTGGAACACTCCCCGTTATAAATGCGTGTCTTGTACTGCGGCCCTACCGCGAAAATCGAAATTCGTAAATTTCGAGGATTTGTCTCTCTCACTCTAATGACGCCTTCGTTTGAGTGACAAAGAAAAATCCTCGAAATTTACGAATTTCGAATTTCGATAGTAGGCCTGATGCTGAAGGGTGTCTTGCTTATATTACACCGCTATATTGTTCGCTCTTTTGGTATCGTATATTTTAGATGATGCCACATGTTAGTGCAAGTTGTTACGGCTCTTACAATAATTTAAGTAAATATTTCACCTGTTTCAATAATGCATGTGGCTCCAGGTTCAAAAACATGTGTACCCACCGCAATTTACAAGTGGGACCCTGGTTTTATTCAAATATTCTTAAAAGGCTAAAACAATTATTATCATCACTATTATTGTGTAAAATGTCCCAAGATATTTATTATTATTTATTGATCACTATTGCCGGTTGACGATGACGAATGATAAAATAAATCGACATCCAATCATCATCATCAGCCTATGATAGTCCACTGCAGGACG
>JALPQI010024729.1:0-17710 GCA_025490895.1 Thaumatotibia leucotreta
TGCTAGCTGTATGACACATACATCTACTATAAAAAAAGTCATTTATGAACGAATTTTTTGCTAAGCAATTATTTATACATAATTAGTAGAGGAAGCTTGTTTGATAATCTTAGTTACATAAACATTATACGTATACATTTAAAATGTAGGTATATATCATTACTATTATCAAACCGGAATCAGAAAGGGATTTGAAAGTACTGTTGACACAACAAATGACACAAAATTTACCAAGAAAAGAGTTGTTTATAGATGTAGTGAGTGATTAATTATTTTATTGTCTGTAAGTCTCTGCATTTAAACTATGAATAAATGAATATAAATATGAATATATCGTAGATTTACTTATACACTGTTGTGTCAACAGTACTTTCAAATCCCACTCTAATCGCGGTTTGATAATACAGAACTAGTAGTAACCTAATAAAATATTAAATTAGTAAATGGAAGTTAAAAATAATAAACTTATACAGCTTCTATTTTAATATCAACATTTACAAATATGTTTATTAAATATTTTATATTATCTCTAACAACAATCGTTATTGCTGATAAAATACTACTAACAAGAAAATAAATGAAAAACATGACGTGTGTAACTCCCTTACAAAGAAAAAGGGTCTCAAACACGAGCCGCCATTAGAAAAACGTCGCGATAAGGATGTTCAATCATTTCGCTACCAATAAGGGGTGATATCGATTTTGCGAAAATGTCACCCGATATCGAATATCACTCTAGCACACCCCCGTTTTAGGGTTACTACTTAATTTTTATATGCTTAGTAGTTTTTTTTTTATTTTTGTCTATTTCGTATTTAAGTTTTAAAGAATGATTTTGGGATGTTTGTAGACAGTCTATGAATGTTTTGGTCAAGTATTTTAATGCTGAATGAGCTTATTTTTTCTAGATATTGATAAACGCTCAACAAATAATTGTGTTATTATGCTTCTAGTACTAAGTAAGTAAGATCGTCAGCACTCAAAAATATTCTTGTCAAAATTGCCTTTAATACAATGAATCTACCTGTTTTGTGATTGGTCGGCAACGCATATGTGACACATTTGAACTTTTAGATCATGCTACAGTTGTTGATTAAGATCTTGTTTGCCATCTGTACTATAGAAGTATTAATAAGATTAATGTCTTACCTATCATGACATCAGAGTCAGGACAGGTAGTTTTTACATAGTTATATTAAGCGGGTGTTTAAACGTATACTAATTAAACATTGTTTTGTTTCAGGTACTTATTTAATTTATCCACGGCAACCGTGTAAGACTGTAAAGTAGTAAAGGAAAACGTCGTTCAAAACACCAACTTTTTACAAAATTTTACTAATATTACTAAAATTACTATACACTAAATCTGATGCTTTGGACTTTATTTTAACTGAAGAGAGTCGAATATATGACTGATCACTTAGCAAAATATTTTGTATTTACTTATTTAATAGTTAGACTTACCTATATCAAACAAGTAGGTATACCCATCCAAAATGTATTCAGTATCTCAGCAAAAAGACAGTTTTGAACTCTGAATCAACAGTGTAAAAGCCCTCTAAGCGGTTAATGAGATCATAAGTAGGTTGCTCCTATTGCTTACTAGTAAATTTATTAATGTCATTATAAATACGTACCTACTCATAAGGTAGGGTGGGTCATTATCATTATGTACCTATACATTGAATAAAAATATGTGAAAAATAAGATATGCCTAAAGTAAGATATTTGTCATTTTTATTCCAACGAAATACATAATCTAGAAAACTCTACCAACTCTGACATACACACATGAAAAGCGAATCATCAATTTCAATAAGACACGATACCATTTAAAATACCCACGAAATTTTCCACTCAAGTTAAAACTAACTCTGAAGACAGGGAGTTCAATTTCCAGCCACAGTCTGCCACCTAATTAGTTCCTAAGAACTAACGTCATACCCTACCCGCCAATAGATGGCGGCGCTTTCTTCACGAGCCCGCTAACACACATTCCACATACGGATTTTTCTACAGTTTTCCTCATACGCGGAAAAGCTAGGGTGGTTTTCTGCGCTAATAGTTTTAACCATTTTACATAGGGGGCGTTGTGTTGTGTGAACGGGACATGTGTTAGGTTGATTTGGTTTGTGCTAAGAAATAAGATGGAAATGATTTCTGAAAATTCGAAAAGAATAATATAAAATAACCTATCGTATTACACTGTTGTAGAATAGAATAGAAAGGCGTTCTTATTATAGTTAACCTTTTGTTATTGGTTAATATAATTAAGAGGAAAGCTTTATGTAGCCAAATTAAATTAATAGGTAATTTTTTTTACCTATTAATTTAATTTGGTACCTAACTAACCTAACTATACTCAAGGGCATAATTAATTATGTACAAAGTTCTTATGCCGAGAAAAGTATGATTAGTGAATTGAATCCTAGGAATACATAACCTAACCGCCTCAACAACATCATGATACAAAATTAAATTAAAAATGAAGATCAAAGGAAAACTTTCCAGACATTGGGCAAAAGACAAACGTTTTATTTGTTTAAATATACCTATTTGATGCCATGCTTCTGAAGAACCGTAGAATTTTTCGAGTTCAGTCGATTTCCTAAATATCTATACAATTTTTCACCTTATCTCAGTACCATAAGTTAAACCGTACACGTACCTGACTACATAGTTATCTATTTACCCAATACTACGACATTCTACGAGAATGACTTATATAACCAATTGTAAGGACGTGTCATCCTTCGGCGCGTTATATCGTTGCATAACGTAAACGAAATAGTCGAATGACGTAGAAAAAAAGCTTCCAAAGTCGTCAAGTCAAGAGGCGATCCGTCCAAAATTGCATGCACGCATTTTTTTTTTGTAAAGCATTCCGACATGTATCACAGATCACAGTTAAAGTATATACCTGTAAAGTTGAAATACACGTGACACACTGGCAGTCGGCTGGAAGCGTTCGTTTACGTTTGGTACAAGGTCAGGGGTTGGCCGCGCGGGTCAACGCCCGCGCTGCTTTTGTAACCGAATAGGTCGAACTTGAGCGGATTACGCGCCAAAACTTGGATCTATTTTTTAGGTAACTTTTTAATTTTTCGCAAAAATCTTAAGCAATTTTTTTATTGCCTTGTTTATCATAAGTACTGTAGGTATCTATACCTACTCTGTAATAATATCGAAGTTTTTATCTCAGGTGCTAATGTAATTCATATACCATTTCATTAAAACGTTAAAAATAATGTTTTTTTAATTACGTAGCTGAATACACATTTCCAGTGTGTGAAATTATAATTAAATTAATTATAGTCTGGCAATATATTTTGTTATTACTAATGGTGGCAAAACTGAAAATGTGGAGATTTAACAATGGAAAAGTCAAATTAACAACATAAAAAATTATACCCTATCTTTATAAGCAATGCGTCTGCTTTGTCGCGTTTGATCATCTAGTCTAGTAGGTACCATGTTTTTATCCCCCTTAAAAACATGCTTTTACTGAAATTTATTTTGAACAAATTTGATGAGAATATTTAAATCTGATAGAAATAGTGCTAGTAAGTCCCATGGAAAATACTTTAAGTAGTATTTTTTTCCTTATTTTTTAAAATAGATAATATGTTCTCGGTTTTCTCCAGTTTGGTATTGGCAGATAAAACTCGACAGTGTAAAACGGGTTTAAAATCGAAATTTACTACGTATGCCACCCTTCGATCTTAGCTACATTTATAAACTTGCAACATTTTTACTTGCGTATACTTCTCAGACTTTATTTTCATCCTTACTATACTATACAATTACTATTTATAGGGGAAAGTAGCCCAAAGCGGGCATAGCGCCCAAAGAGGGCACTGGATTTTATGTAGCCATTTCAAAATGGAGCGTGTTTGTAACACGTGACAGTACTCCCCGCCATACTCGCGCATCTCGTGTCATTCGTCCGGCTAATCTATGAGCACGCCGTTACGGTCTCTAACAAAAACATGTTTTTTGCGGTTTTTTGAAAAATATTTCAAGGTGTGAGTCAAGTGTTTTCTCATTTTCGATGCTTGCAATACTGTCATTAATGCCTGTTACTTAATAATTAGTTATCTGGCCGTAATACCCTTGCATTCAACTCCTCGTGTCTCAACATTTGGAGGGTAGATTTTGCTTTCATTTTGTAATTGTCGAAAAAGGCAAAGCGGGCAGGGTAATGTGGGCACTGTCCGCTTTGCCCGGTGTGTTTTTTACAATGTAAATTTAGTTGAAAACTGGTATATTTATAAAACTAAGCCTCCCAGCATCCCAACGTCCCAACAGAAACGTTGTTTTGAATGCCACGAACTTTAGAGGACCCACCTGTCGAGGACTGAATTAAATGTAATGACTGCGACTCGTGGGCTCATGTATCTTGGACATGAGATCCAGAAATCAGGTCCGTTTATTGTATTATGTGTCAGGAAATTAAAATATATTTTAATATTTAAAAAGGTAACTAATAGATGGTTATGCCTGAATAATATACATCGTCATCATCATATCAGCCGAAAAACGTCCACTACTGTACATAGGTCTCCCTCAAATAAAGCTACAATGACCGGTTCTGCGCGGCTCGCATCCAGCGGACTCCTGCAACGTCGACTAGGTCATCAGTCCACCTTGTGGAGGGGCCTACTCACGCGCCCCTTCCGGTAAGTGGCCTCTACTAGAGATCCTGTTCACCCCAACAGCCATCAGTTCTACGTGCAATGTGCCCTGCCCACTGTCACTTCAGTTTAGCGATTCGGAAAGCTATATTACTTTGGTTCTGCTGCAGATGGCCTCATTTCTAATACGATCACACAGTAAGACTCCTAGCATAGCCCTCTTCATTGCCCTTTGGGTGACTTCGCTTTATCCCAGGCCATGCCCGTTTTGCCCTAAGCCGATGCCCACTTTAGGCCACCCCCTAGGGCAAAGCGGGCAATCGTAGAGGTTTTTAAAATTGCGTATAATTCTTTTGTTTACCATTTTTAGATATATTAAGCCATCTTTCATCGAAAAATATTAAATAATGTACCTTTTGGAAAAAAAAAGAATAAGCTAGCTAGGTTAAATACCACTTTTTTTTCAACTCTCCCTTAAGGTGCCCTCTTTGAGCCACCTTCCCCTACTACTTCACTACCTAGTATAAAATAAAGTCACTTTTTCTGTCCCTACGTCCCTTTGTGCGCTTAAATCTTTAAAATTACGCAACGGATTTTTATGAGATTTATTTAATAGGTAGAGTAATACAAGAATTTTTATGTAAGTATAGTACCCGTGCGCAGCCGGGGCGGGTCGCTAGTATATAATATAACGTTGAACAAATTCCGTATAGGCGTCGTGGGTGGCCAGTGACCACCACACAATGGGAAAGATGGCAGTTTATCCGCACTTCGCACTTACCTATAAACCGGCATTTTGTACAGGAAGAGGTGGTCAATAAAAACTACAACGAAAAAGATTTTACAATAAAAATTTAATTTAATGATCTTTGTCGCTGATTGTAATTTCTACTCTTCTGGCAATTAGTCTAACTGATTATTATTTTCATCGCTCTTTTTGTGAGTAATATTTCAAACTAAACTATAACTTAGAAATGCCACCAGCAGGTATCGTCGGTACAATATCACAAAGGCTAATCTTAGATGTAGGTTAGGTTAGTTAGATTAAATTTATGATTTATAATATACCTACCAACTGACGAACAGTCAGTCAAAAACAAAAAAGAAAATAACCTAAAAACTTTTTTATAATCACGCGCTTTTAAAACAATCTTTTATCACCAACTTAAAACTGTAAACCTTAAAATTATTGAAATTTAGTATTAACGTTAAAATATATCCGCGAATGTGTTTCACGATGTGTCCAATCCAAACGTGAAATGTTATGCTATGGAAAGTCAGCCATATTTGTTAATTTTTTTTTCTTCTGAAGAACTTCTAATATCTTAATACGTTTTGTCCTAAATATTAAATATAATATCTTTATTTACAAATATCTGTACATATTAGAAGTTGTATAAGAAAAAAAACCTACTATTGTTGACTTTCTATGAACTTTCTATATTTCCACTTCCGTTTTTATATGGGGTCAGTTTACTGGCACAAAACGCACGCATGCAAAATAACATCTCGATCTAACAACAGGAAGTGAATCAAATTCAACTTTTTGCGTATACGAACAGCTTTCTTCTTTTAGATTTTACAATTAACTATTTGTGATTTATTAAAACGTATAATGGTAAGTAGTTATTAAAAGGAAAAAACGAATTCGTGATTTAAGATCCATTGACATAGTTTTTTATTATTAAACGTCTATATTGAATGAGCTCCCTGCCGAGGTTTTCCCGTTGGACCACAGTATGAGGTTCTTCAAAAGAGGAGTGTACATGTACAAGTTCTTATTGGGTCGGCAACGCGCATGAGACACCTCTGGGGTTGCAGGCGCCCATAGGCTACGGTGACTGCCTTCCATTAGGCGGGCCGTATGCTTGTTTGCCACCGAGATGGTATAAAAAAAAATATGACTTGAAAATTTCAAAACGAAATGTAATGTTACCTTAGGCTGGCTGAATGCGCCAAGAGCGCGGTGCCATATAAAAAAAATTACCTTATTTTAAAACTTGTTGGAAGTAAAAAAGCAATAGATACGAAAAGCAGCGATTTAGCACGTCTTGGTATTAATTTGTTATAATACAACTGCATAAAACCCTATGCAAGACCAAATGGTGTATAGTTATTGTAATTTACTATCTTGCCTATTCATTTCAAAAAGCTTTAGTTACGTCTAAAATTGTACAATTCAATCAACTACGGTACTTCAGAAAAAACTACGAATTTCTTTCAGATGATTTCAGAGTTTTTACACTTCGCTACAATGATCACCTCATAAAAAATATAAAGAAATTAATTTAATTCCTTTTCCGTCTGAATACCTAGATAGACTCTAAATTGAATTTAAAACAATATAAATCTAAAATATTTTAAGTTTATCTAAAGCTTAAGCACTTTACAAAGTAGGTGCTAAATAACGTGACATAAATTATTGGCAATTCTAACAAACCGTTAAATTTTGTTCTGAATTTAAATGCTCAAATTTCGACCACCGTGTCTCTACCTCGTTTCAATTTAAATATCAGTTTGAGTAACTTGGAATTTCGGACTTTATTGTCAATTTATAAGGTCACTAAACTTTTCTTAGGTGTAAAAAAATCCTAGACTGCACTAAATTAGCGAAATTTTAAGGGAGTTCATTTACTATTTTGAGTAAGTACCTACAGAAGGTACCGTCAATAAGGTTTAGATCAATTATTATCCTGATTATTTTTTATATTTTAGGGCTTCCGTGAGATACACTACCCAAGTGTACATAAATAAATTAGTAATTGATAGTAACTTTATCTACATACATTTTATATTAACGATTCGAAATATTTCACTAAGAGTATTTTCAAACCTGCAGCCGCACCATGAGTTGGAAAGTAAAGTATTCGTTATGTTTTACTCGATACGTAATGAATTCGATCGCGCTCACGCTGACATAATAGAGCGAGCGCGATGTCCTGCTTTACGTATCGAGTAAAACCTACTTAACGTTACCGATACTTGCAAAATAATGGTCAAATTCAAAAGTGATGTAAGTACCCTAGAATTATACTCTCATATCCCCTCAAATGGCACGGAATACATTTAGTAGTTGCCTAAATACCTACCTACCGCGTAAAATGTATCTATCTACCTAGATAGTATTACGCGGTGGTCGCGGGTACTCTATGATGAGGATCCTCTAAATGAATCGAAACATGTCGAGCAATTATCGACTTTAAATTACGTGAGTAACCCGTTTGATAAGTATTTAAATATTACGTGATGACTCTATGAATTCTATAAGATGTAGGTATCTACATAATTTACTGTTTATTGAATATCAATTTAACAAACATTTAATATCTTTAAATAAATATTGTAAATTATGTGGCACAGCTAAATAATGCTGTAGGTACTTCCACTTACTTATAATTTCTGTGGGTACTGACTATGGATTATTCTATTTAAAATTATTTACTATGAATGGTCTAGAGGTACCTAAAGTCTACAGTAATTTTAATAAATTTTATAAGTAATTTCAGAAACATTGCTCATTACGTATAAATTTGTATGCTATTTGTAAGTATAAGTAATAAAGTTAATTTGAATAAATATGTACCTAGGTAATCATATAGTAATAAAATAAAAGCATTCGAAGGTAGGTATCTAGTTTCATAAGTAGAAAATGAAGTTAAATCGTGAACCTATTCGCCGTTACGAAATACTACGTAGTTAAATATCTGGATAACAAAAGAGGATGGCAAAAAATATTATCAATGACAGCCTCCGTACCCTAGTTGGTAGTGACCCTGCCTACGAAGCTGGAGGTTCTGGGTTCGAATCGCGGCGAGGGCATTATTTGTGTATTTATTTATCACAAATATTTGTTCCTTGGTCATGGCTGTCTACGCATTTAAATATCTATAATATGTATCTATCTATTATATATCGTCGCCTGGTACCCACATCACCAGCCTTAATTGAGCTTACCGTGGGACTAGGTCGATTTGTGTAAGATGTCCCAAGATATTTAATTATTTATTTAATGTAGGTATACTATTCGTCAGTAGATTAAAAAAAAGGAAAAAATATGACTTACTTTCCATAGCATTTAACATCTTTGATATCTTCCAACAAGTTCGCAGATATATTTATACGTTAGAATTAATAAATATCTCAATCAGGCTTAAAGTTTTAAGTTGGTAATAATGGTTCTAAAGGTGCGTGATAATGGAATAATGGAAGTGTAGGTTTTTTTGTTTTCTACAGACGAATGGTATCTATAGGCACTTTATGCAACGTGATATAATAAGCAGTCTTATGAGGTGTCGCATGCATTATTTCTTCCACGGTAGCTAAATTACATACATTAAATTAAATTTGAACTGGTAGCAGAATGGGTTAGGAGTTTCCTTTACTTAGAAAAAAAGTGTTATTATAATATTGTTGAAAATCCACAGCAAGTGAATTATAATAGAATTCCAAAATCTGTGTTATAACACATTATTTTTTATACCGCTGTCAGCCATTTAATTGATGGATTGAAGTGGAGGAAAAACAGACCTATTTATCAAAATGTAAACAAACAAAACCACGTGCCTCTATTATCGGCCATATTGCAAAAGACACATAAATAGGTAGAAAATGTCGGCGAATCTTGGTGCAACCTTCGACGTAAAGTCAACTCGAATTTCAATTTAAGGTGCGTTGGGATAAGATGAAACGGTGTTCATATCAAATCCAATCAAATTGTTTATTGCACACATATTACAACAGTAATAATACATACACATTATAATATGCACCCCATAGAGGCACAGCAATGTACTTTAAAACTAAGATAACATATTTAACACAATTTACTTAAAAACTAAGATAATTTTAAAATTCCTTAATTTTTGCTCATCGTCTAGATTTGAATGGGTAAGATAAAAAATGCGATTAAATAAGGCTATTTTGTGAATGATTGTCCCATTCAATAGGTAGGCACACTGGACACATTACCTATATCAATCGTCAGTAAAAAAAGAAAACAAATATCGTTGACTTTTCATAGGTTTTGACGTCTTTGACACATGTTGTGAAACACGTTCGCAGATATATTTTTACGTTAATACTAATAAATATCAATAATTTTAACAAAAAATATATGTGAACTCAAGGTTCTATTGCAAGTTTCCGGTTTGTTTACTTTTTTTACATTCTACTGTCGATAGGTACCTACAGAATGACCGCTGGCTTTTCAATTCAAGGATGCCGCAAAAATTTACCAATAAAAGTATTTCGCTGAAAAACCCGATAACTGATGAGGCTCACCACGAACAGCCAATTACTTTACAGACTACAGTATAACCAAATTACAACCCACTTGAAATTGTAAATACTTTAAGTTCTACAGGATAAAAATATACATGAAGAAGCGCTTGCATTATTATTACCTACTAACCTATACAGTATGTTTCCATGACCCGGGCTTTTACGAAAATGGGTAATAATACGCATTTCTAGCAATCGATTTCAAGTATTAACATTTGACAAATAATTAAATTGACCGTACAATTAATTTTATTTCCTCCGAACGATCAATGTAACGCGTGTACTGCTTAGTTGTCAAACGTTGTGAGTGGCTGCGATCTGTCATTGTCAAGTGCAAATTAACGATTCATTTTGAAGTACATTGCTTCTCAAGAAAAGAAACTCTTCTTAGAAAGTTAATTACTTTTAAAATTAGCATTTTGAATCGAATAATGTTCACGGTTTGGCTAGAAATCTGCATCGCATTCCTCGGTTTCGATAAAAGCCAGTATCATAGACACACACTGTATATACAAATGTTTGCATTCATCTTGTATTAAACTAGTAAAAATAAGGAAAAACTTTTTTCTACTTGGCAATTATATATAGGTAGAGCATTAATTGACAGTAATATTAAATAGTTATTTATATGACTATCTAGTACCTACCTATATTATACATACATAATACCTAATTATGTTGAATCGCATACTTACATAACCTTTTTTACGAAGTACCTACTTACAACTAAATAAACATAAATGTACAGTTATACTTATTTATTTGTATTTACGTAAGGTAAAATTAGATCACTCAATTAGAAATTAAAAAACAGCAGTGTCATGGGTAATATTGAATTAAGATTATTATTTATTATTATTTATTTGCAATAGGTAGGCATTCAGATTCATTTATTTGGGACATTATTTACTGAAGTAGAAATAATTATAAGCTTTTTATTTCAAAGCATTCCATATTTAGAACATAGTTTTATGGTGGTCTTATAGATTTCCACACGAGATTATTAGTATAACAATGTTGTTGTTTTATTCTGAATGAGGAAAGAAAAAAAAATAAACATTATTCTGTCATTCAGACAAAAAATCAAGACACTATTCATGATAACTTAAAAAAGCACGAATTAGGTAAAAAAGGTTTTTGGGCAGGGGTTATCTACTTAGGATTTTTTATCAATAGAAAATCGGTAGATTAGGTTTTAGTATGCATCTAATAAATCATACTTTTAACCAATTGTCTCTTAGATATCTTCCTACATATCGACATCGACATAGTTCGGTATGTAATTATTTGTTTACATGTTTTAAACAACCTACCTACCTACTTGAAATTTCTAGTTAAGTGTGAAATAGTTTTGCTTGTGTAAATGTCATCGTTACACACATCATTAAAAACATCAGTTAATTAGTCGCTAGCACCTTCGTATCAAGTAATTATTTTAGTGTTACGTATCTATTGACTTTTAAGTTCCGATAATGTCTCCCTAACGAGCTCTACCATTAATACTTACAGCAAACGACACAAATAAATTGTCATCATTTTAGTTATTCCGGCGCCACTTAATTACCTGCCAATTAAGAGCAACAATCGCGCAAAAACAATTAAACGATTAATTAAATCGAGGCGGGGCCAGGCGTTAATGAGGGCCCCAGAGGCGGCAATCAGCATTAAAGACGCGGAGATGCGGCCCCGCACCCCTCATTACTTATACAAAATACTTAAGACGAGTCGTCCCGCTCTCGGTGCTAATAGATCGCGCCCACTCGCTATCGCCGTCCCGCTTCGCCGTAGCGTAATTAAGGCTCGCCTTCGTTCTCGGCCCCGCCCCTCGCGGGGCGCGCGCGCAGCCGCGGGGGGGGCAGCGCGCGCGACCGCGTAGTGTGCCGGCGACCGTTGCCAGCGAAGCGTCGCGCGTTCTTACCCCGAACTCACACACACTAACTTTTAAGTTCCCAAGTGTTTACGGTGCAGTTCCTTGTGTTTTGACTGTGATTGTTTCCGGATACTGGAGTGATATTGTGACTGTGAATGCGATGCCGCGACGTGTTTAGCCGTTCAGCCGATGCTAAAAGGTTGTAATTATTATAATTATTTTCTTGTGAGAATCTCGCTGGAAACCAGAAAATGATTCACTGGGAATTAACAATGTTGGCCGATAGCCCAAGTCGCCGGAACGGGCATGATTGCAACTTTCAAATGGCAATTAAAATCTTAAGTGCAAATTGGCAAACCTCATAAAGCCTGGAGCAGTAATCGAAACCTACTCATTATAGGTATCTCATTAGACTGTAGGTGTTAGTTTCTATGTTAATTAAACCTGTGTTTTATGACCGAAAGCTTATTAACGGGCATTAATGAGATTTTTGATTATAAGATTTCTAAGCGACTTGGTGTTGATTGCGCTCAGATTGTTAAACCATTCATTACCTACCTGACTCCTTTTCCTTTGTGTACAAAAACTAATTAGAAATCAAGTGGAGAAGTCAAATTCGAATAAACAGGTATTTTAAAAAATCAAAGACTGAAACTTGTTAGGTGAAAATAAAAATGGGGCGAGAAGAAAAAAAATATCTTGTCTCATAATTACAAGTAACAGTAGTATTAGTAGTAAGTATTACAAGTAAGTAGAAAAACAAGTTACAAATCTATAACGATATTTTGCTTTTAGAACAGGTTATGACTTATGTACCTACTTACTAAAAACGCTAAATACCGATTATCTACATGGTCCAGCTAATCATTAAAAAAATATTAGCGTGCCATAGACAAGTTTTTAGTTTTGTTAAAAACGACTTCGCGCATTATTATTTGTAGTATTTGTACCTAATGTTCCGATAACTGACTACCGAGATGATTATAGCGTTTATTATTAACAATAATTTAATTAGTAACGCTTTGCAGAAACCACCTTATTTCGAAAACATTTGACAAAATATAAATGAAAAAATATACCTAGTATGGCTATCGACAAAAATAAATGAAAAGCTTATCAAAATGTCATTAGTTTGCGGTTATTTTTGTGACTAAGAAAGTAATTTCCTGTGCGAATTTCCTTCCTTGTATTATCTACGGAAATACCTACTATTTACCTACCAGTAAGTACTTACTTTGTGATTTGTTTACATTCTGAGGCAATCAAAACCAAGTGCTAAAATTTAAAGTCACTTGAACATAGAAGTATAGTTATTAATGACGTAGGTAACAGTTTAGTTGAATACCTACTTAATTATTATGATGCGTCCCGAATTACAATAGGAAAACTTCCAATAAATCTTTGGATTTTAGAATCTCAACGTTAGTATAGGTACTTAATTCCAGTTCATACGAGATGTAATTTTATTTCGGTAGGTTCCGACACAATAAAAATTATGATACAAAAAGTGTCGGTCCTTCCTAATGCAAAGCATTTTCATATAAATGCTTAGGTAACATCAGTAATAAGTGTGGCATCTACAAAAATTTACCTAGGTACTACCAACATACATCATAAAACGACCGTGTCTATAAAAACAGACAGAAGTTCTACCGAATAGTTGTAGCCTGTCAAGTGACTTCCATCATAGAAAATCGCGAAAATTCAAAAAATATTAGGCGCTAAGCGTAGTGCACCCATAAACAATTAGACTTTATTGCGCGCCGTTTATGGCTGCCAATTTTTCTTGATAAGTAAATATTGAAAATGTTGGATGACTGTCATTCTAAAATTTAAAAAAAAAAACAGAAACAAAACGCGTCGCATTCTCACAACGGGGCGGCCATTCCCGCGCCGGGCAATCTCCCGAAGATCGATATTCACAGATTGATTCATTAATCAAATACCAGATCGTTATCGCTAAGGGAAAAGTATTTAATTTATTACCACTAGGTAATTGATTTGGTTGCGTAGGAACAATGCCACTGGTGTGGTAATCAGTTTGCTTAACTTACTATTCAAAATGGATGCCTATTTTGAATTTGCGACAGAAAACAAGCGGAGTCAGAAGTGAATTCGTTAATAATTTTAATGCTATTTAAATATGCCATCATTTACAGTGAATTTCCTGACAACAAACAATAAAATATTTTTGTTAGCCATGATTAATGCGTCATTTTCCCAAAGATAAAATTAACCTACAAATGATGAGTCATGTAAATAAAATTTTATAATCTGTTTAAAATTTTATATAAATCCCAGAAAGATTCAATATACAATCATAAAACATGCTAATATATAATTATCAATTTACTAACCTTATACTTATTGAAAATAATCTATCAAAAAATGTTGATGACAAAGAACACAAACAAACATTTATATTTTGCTAACATTTATAGTTACTTTTGTTAAAAATATATTTAAATTTTATTAAACAATAGTTCTTATAATAATCACTACAAAATGATAAATGCTTCACACCAGTTCCATCAATTATTATAATTATTAACCTTACGTCCTGTATTATAACAGTAAGGAAAATTACAATAATTTGCATGCAATACTTAATTGCAGAAAATAATTACAAGTACCTACCTAGTTAATACCTAGTTGAACGAGAAATCATAGTACCTAGGTACGAGCTAGATCTAGCCACTTTAATATTACATCTTATAGTTAGCTTAGAATTTACGACCTAGCTTAGACGTGTTATGTTACTAAGTAATTCTGTGGTTATTACATGACTTTTTTAAACTTGGCGACAGCCAGGCCTTAGTCGTAAAACTTGCCGTACCTATTTAAAAAAAGTAGAATTTACATAAACTTGTGCGTGCGAAACCGATACTTACAAGCCATTTTTATATTAAATGATGTAGGGTAAATAAGATGTTAAATTATTATTGGTTTTTAATTTTCTATGTCTTTCATTCGCAACTTGGTTCAATCAAACAGGTTAAAACCGTTTTTTTACTACGTACCCACGAGGTACCGAGCAATTGGTGGATTGATACATCAAGATTATTGTTGTAGCGTAGCACTTTACTTCGCGTTTTTCATATTAACATCATAAATAACATCGTTTAGACGTTCACATAATTTATTTTATACGGTAGGTATACTGTAGGCTTATGATGGTACCGTGTTTAATCGTTTGTCGTTATTGCTGTCAGGTTCTAACAAGTATGGAAGTGCAAAAGTGATGCGTAGCCCGATAAATAGATAAAACGAGACCATCATAAGCCACCTGATTTGACTCTAAACTAGCGATTCCGCCAGTAGCGCCACCGTTCGCGCCATCTGTCGGGCGGTAGTGGAACTAGCGCCGAAACGCCTGGGAAACTCGTCAAACAGATAAGACCATCGTGACGGCTCGTTGAGATGGACAACAGATAGGGAGATAACAGTAGATATGTATGTATTAGCCTGATTTAAATTTAAAATTGGAATTTTGATAGCGTGGGTGGAAATTTCGCTTTGTTCAAATGTCAGTCATATTATGTAAGTATTTGTTGCTAATAAATTTAAATGTTATGGTGCTTGAAATTTTAAATTCGATTTGCTTTATGACAGTCAAATGTCGCAGTTTTAATATGGTTGGTTAAAATAATTTCTAATGATAAACACAAAATTATTAAAGTCAATTCCGTGAACTTAGTACCTATTGTACTTATTTATAAGTTTTAAATATGTTTAAAACGTTTTATTACTTACATTATTATTGGTATTCCATGTCGTGTCGCTGGTAAACAAGTGTACCTAGTACACTTGTGCGCACCTTACCTCAGGAGGGACCAGGGCAGCATTAAGATCCAAAGTTCACAATTTTTAAACAGTAAACCGAATTTACAAAAAAAATACACTCTGTTGGTGTACCTATTTTTTTGTTTCACAACGTCAACAACGTTTGAAGTTTTCATCTGATCTGTGATAGGCCCTTTCAGTTTTTGTACCTAATTTTACGTAATTTTGCCCTTACAACCGACGTAAGTTTCAGCACGTACGAAATGATAGATTTATAGAATTGTTGTGTCAAGTCACCGACCTGAGGCCGTTGGCATCTCGCCTAGATACATCGCATTACGGCGCAGAATCACAATGCCGCTTTATATTCCACCCGGCCGATACGGCTGGAACGTAAATAATAACATCTCAACATTATTCTAAGCACCTAGGTACAGTCAGTAGCAGAAATAAAAAAGCTAGATTTATACGGTCTGCAAGTTTAAAAATAAAGTAATGCAAGTGAGAGACGCAGATATTTACCAGTCACTCTTAACCGTAGTTGCGTGTTAAAACTTGCGTAAATACTTGCAAAGTGTCAGTTCAGCAGATGATGACCTTAACACACCTTAACATGTTGTTCTTTTGGGAAGGCAAGTTTTTTGAACTCAACCGCTTATGGATATTTGACAAGATATTTTTTATTAGCCTGTAACATTCGTTGAATCCCTTACAAAAATTATAACCAAAAACCTCTGAAAATTATGACTGATTTTACGTTGAAATATATTCACGTTGTATGATAGAAAAGAAGCAGCAATGTTTTTCTTACCATTACCCAAAATATGGATTTGACAACTTTAAATTGAGGACAAAACGCACAAAAAACCGTTACTTTTCGACACGTATCCCTCATTCATCGTCACCGTGTCAACCGTTTACCTAACAAATTGCCCCGCAACCGTTAAGTTTTTCAAATTCAATTTAGAAGTGTTCTATTTCCGCCGCAAACCCGAATGTCAACAAAATATGACGTCAGACCTGACTTCCGAATTTGAATAGGTATCGAACGTTTCGTTGCTGCAGACGTTGGGAAACGTAATTACGTTTCCTTTAGTAATCATGATAGAAACTTAATAGTGAAAAATAGAACTTTGTAACGGTCACACCTGGCTGGCGACAAAACATCGCTAATTGAGTTAACTTGGAAGTAAAATGCATTTCAACGGTTGTATTTGGAACTTTCTAGTTCAAATTTTCTCGTTAGCACAATTTATGCCGAGTAAGCGACATCAATAAGTTTTTTCGTCGATTCCGTACGTGCTTATATGGGTATGATAATTTGTTTCCGGCGCGCGTGCGCGGACCACGACAAACTATTACATTCATGGCGTTAGCACGATTTGCATTTGAAATATTTCGTTCGCCTCTAGGACGCACAATACCTTCTCTTTAATAATAGATTATGTGCCATATCAGATTTCGTGGTACATTTTTCAGAGGCTCGTGCCGTCTTTCGATAATAGGGCCCATTCGGTCTGCACGTGCGTAGAGAATGGGTCAGCTTTTCGGGTTTAGCCTCTATAGTAGATCTAACGGGTACAATTTATTATATACTGCAGCATCTAGTTACAGACAGACACCTTTTTAATTTTAGACCGACACAGCGCCGAAAAAATCTTTGACCGCTTTGTTGATTTTAATGAATCCTTAATTCGAAAATTGCGAAAAATTTATAAGAAGTAAGATTTTTTATATATTATTGTCTTACGTATAATTTGTTTAATTTAAAAGGAGAACCAACATCTAAAATAATAAATTAATGAATAATTGCATACCTACCTATAATTATTTAACTGATATTGATTAGACCTTTTTGGGCAATTCATTGTTCACAAATGTACCCATAGATACCTATTTCAATGTTATTGCAACAAATATTTTTTTGTTTTGTGCTAATAAACATGTCTTATTCTTATTCTAAAATGTATGTTATTCTTTGTCAATGTGGTTGTAATTGTAATATCTCGTAACATCTAAAAAACTTACATTTGTAATGGCAACAACCTCCTCTTACAGATCACCTAAAATAAGAAACACCAAAATCGAATTTGAGGTCGCAAACCCAAACGGATAAATATGAAAAATATTATAAACTTTATAC
>JALPQI010024730.1:0-16335 GCA_025490895.1 Thaumatotibia leucotreta
CCAATACTACGAATTCCCAATAGGTACTGCAGATTTCAAGTAGTACAGATTTACAACCTCTTTATAGTACCATCATGTCCATCATCGCCCACACTGCTAGTCATACATCGGTGTATAATAGTGTATAATACACACGAAAAATTTTTTTTTCATATTAAATCTATTTTTGCATCGCGCATGTCGGTATGTTTTGCTTTGTTTGACGTTATGGCAGACATTTAAATTAACAGAATATGTTAATAGACAGTCATTAAACCCCCTATGGTGGCCTAACGTAGAGAATGAAAAAACATCCATCTTCATCATCAGCCTATTGCAGTCCACTGCTGGACATAGGCCTCCCCAATTTCACGCCACCGTTTTTGATCTTTGGCTGCTCGCATCCAGCTCTTGAGAGCTATCCCAAATCGTCGCTCGCCTTGCCTGAGGGTGTCCTACACTACGCTTGCCGAGACCCGGTCTCCACTCAAGAACTCGTTTACCAACAGTTGTCGGTTCTACGGCTAATATGACCAACCCACTGCCACTTCAGCTTGCTAATACGGTGGGCTATGTCGATCACTTTGGTTCTCTGCCGGATAACCTCATTTCTGATTCGATCTCGTAAAGAGACGCCGAGCATAGCCCTTTCCATAGCTCGCGGAGCGATCTTGAACTTGTGGACCAGCCGTACCGTCAGTGTCCACGTTTCAACTCCGTACGTCATCACGGATAGGACGCACTCATTGAAGACTTTTGTCTTCAGACACTGTGAAGAATATAATATAATGAAAAAAACAAAGCTAATAATACCTAGGATTATAAGCCTAAAAGCGGTTCAATAAGACCTAAATTACGACTTACGAGCAAGTGTGTTGAAAAAAGCATTACAGTTGGGAATCAGTAGACGTTTATATCATATCTAGAGAATGTGGAATCTGTCGACATTGGAATTTGTAGGCATGGTAATCTGTACTATCTGTAGATTTAGGAATCAATAATATTGAAAATCTGTAGACATGGGAAACCGTAATATGGCAATATTAAAGTATGTATTGGGATTCTGTATGTTTGTAAATCTGTAGTACTAGGAATGTGTAGACTTGGAATTGGAATACTAAAAATATTGGAATTGGAATAAAAGGTACAATTGGGAACAATTCCGCCCGAGTAGTGTGTTTTTTTCGTAGGTACGTGTAAATCTCCTTTAGGCCTGAAAATCTGCAATCCAGAAGTGCTGCGCATACAATCTTTTCGGTCAGAGGGAACCGCTTGTCGATATTCACAAGCATATTGTTGGTTAATGTCAATTTGATCTGGCGCGTAATTTAAATGATTTTATTCCGCAAATTTATTGTCGCGGCGTGAATTTTGAAAACCTCGGCGGCGGCGGCGGCGGCGTGGGTCCCGCGGCGCGGCGACGCCGCGCCGGCGTGGCGCACACCTCTAACCCGAATATAAAATAAGCCACTTCGGCAGTTAGATAATTTTAACGGGATACATTCGTTATGTAAGTCTCGGGTGGACCTTTTTACCTTCCTTATTTCTTACACAACGTGTTGGTTAGATCATTTTACCTGAATCAATTTTCCGGCCATTTTGCTTAAGCGACAGTAAATCATTAAATAACACTTGAATACGTTAAATAATTAAAACATCACATAGAAAACAAATTTATGTCCATAAATAATGCTTCAATTATTTGATTTGGCCTGCTGATTAATTTAAATGATTTTTTTTCGAAAATCTCGGCGGTTTTTTGCTTCTCCTGTAAAGTACGCACTGTGTCGCTTATCCAATTTCTCCTTTCCAGCGTCGATATTATGCTAATAGCTATACGTGCAAAAGAACACATTTAAAGACAATATGTTAGAAGTGTATATAAAACAAAATACTCGTAAAAATGGATATCAATAAAAACGATGCATTATCAAAACAAAATGTAAAAACTTATCAAAACAAATCAAAACGTAGTGAACGTGTTCATTACGTTTAGCATTTATATTTGACTTTAATACGAGTATATCTAACTTCATTGATTACTTTTAATCCATTACAATCTCTTGCCTGTAAAAAGTATACTGTTCGTCAGTAGAAAACAAAAAAAACCGGCCAAGTGCGAGTCGGACTCGCGCGCAAAGGGTTCCGTACCATTATCAATTTATTATTTAAAAAAATCAGTTAAATCAACCTACCTCAAAAACTATAGGAGATAATTTAATCAAACCAAAAATCATTGATAGAGTTTATTAATGTGCATAACATATATTTTTTTCAGAATTTTATATTGCGTAGTTTAAAAAATAGAGGGGGGGACACATTTTTCAGACTTTGAGAGCTGATATCTCGAAAACGATTTGCTTAAATAAAAATTTGATGTATAAACCTTCATATCATTTTCAAAGACCTTTCTATTAATACCCCACACGCTTATGTACAACTAAAAAAAAAAAATATCCCTCAGTTACATGTATGGAGGGCCCCCACCTCAATGGTTTTTTTTACAATTTAGTATCATAATCCTGTAGCGGTTCATACAACACATATCCTTACCAAATTTCGTTACTGTAGCATTTATAGTTTCCGAGTAAATCGACTGTGACAGACGGACAGACGGACAGACGGACAGACGGACATGACGAATCTATAAGGGTTCCGTTTTTGCCATTTTGGCTACGGAACCCTAAAAAAGTGTAAACAAATATGGCCGACTTTGCATAATATTTGATCATTGACACATATTGTGTAAGACGTTGGCAGATATATTTTTACGTTAATACTAATAAATATCAATAATTGTAATTAAACATACATATAAACTCAAGGTCCAAGGTTTTAAGCTGGTGATAGAGATTATTAAATAATGCAAATTTTTAGTTTTTTTCACTTTAGTTATGAACATTATCGCTAAGTACCTAAGTTTTACTCGACTAACTCAATTTTGGGTATTCCAGTATTTCAAAATCATTCAAATATATAAAGTGGCTCTTGCTTAATTTATCTAGTTGTAGACTTCATAAAATGTTATTGAGGGTGACAAACAAATTTACCACTAGATCTGAATATAAAATAACGAGTCAAGTAGCCAGATTATTCAGCGTATCTTGTACAGCATTGTATTTATTTTCTATCATTTCACAATAGTGTCCCTTGTTCAGAATTTTGATAATCTAAGATCAACTTTTAGAAAAATTATGTATTTTTATGTCAGAACTACTTACTGAAAATAATATTTTTGTAGCCATTCGGCGAATACGAGTAGGTACTAATGTTTAGAAGAAACTAGTCTAATTTAGGTTCGTAGCGTTTAATAAAAGCGTCTAAGAAGATAAGTGCGATCAGTTAGCCTGGATTGGAATTGACCTTGGCTGTTTAGGTAATTTATAACGCTCACAGCCTTAGGCTGTGTTGATGAAAAAGGCCGACAAGGCAAATGAGGATTAGGAAATTTGGACAAGAAATATATCCAACCATTTCTACTCTCTGTTGAGAATGAGAATATATCCGAACTCGAAATAAAGCCACTTATTTAGTCGGTTCTAAATAAGTTTTAATTAACCGTAAACGTGGGTAAATAAACCCTTTAACAAAACAACATATTGGATAATTTTGAAAATCCTTGAAGGAATGTTGGTAGACAACGAACAATTCCTTTTAGAATTTTAATTAAGAAGTTAGACTTATTAAAATTCGACACAGCGCTGCGGCGACAGCAACAGCGGTTTCACGTACAACTGTAGTGACAAAACCGATGACGTGACATCGCAGCTGGACAACTTTCTTCTATCGATTTGATATTCAATTATTCAGTTTACAAATAAAAAATATCAAGCAATCGATTGATTACTACGATGATTAACCTAGTCCTACAGTAAGCTCGATAAACACTTGGGTTGTACATAAATGGGTCTATATTATTTTTGTTTTCTTATTTTGTGTCAGTAAAAAACGAGACGCAGTGGTGATATTTGTATGGGATGATGTTTTGTTTTCAATTTATGATGTTTGGATTAAAATCTGGCGTGAAAAAGAAATACCAGTGCACCGGATTTTTAAATACAATACTGAGTCGAAACAGCAACTAATACCGTGACAGGGTGGTACCTATGAAAGAAGACTGTACGAAAATAATTTTGACTCAAATATGTTCCTACTAAGCGACGATATGTACACTTAGGTAAATAGATAAAAAACTACCAAAATTAACGAATAAAAATTAGTGTTACTGATAAACACGCAAATAAGCGACCTTAATAAAGATTCGAGGCAGGCTCCTGAGGTGTACGAATGATGTATTTATACTACCGATTGAATCTTCAGGACTTCATTCATGTTTAGTTTTATTTGCATTTTGGGGTAATATATGCAACATGGGTGAACAGCACACACCAAATGCTTTGAATCGACTTGTCAAAATCCTTCATATTAAGGCTTACTTAAATCACCTGCATTACCTATAGGTTGAGTTTTCAGCACAACAATACTTGCACTGTAACTAATGCGCCTTAAACGTACCTATCGTGAATCAGTCATGTGGCCACAAGGACACATTGTAGCATATGGATGCTAGTTGTCAGTGACTAGTGTTGCCAGACGTACTGTATTTATAAAGTATTGTACTGTATTTCGCCTGTGTATACTTCACGATTTACGAGGTACATAAAGAACGCTTCTTCTTCTTCTACTTAAGAGCCTGGCTCTTGTCGGTAGAGTAAACGCCATTCATAATACTTTTCTGCCCTCCGGCCGGCAAACAGCACTTTGCTGGCCGCTGCACTAAACTGAGTTGCCGCCTGCTGGCTCCATTGAGCATAAAAATAGTATACACACCTAGGCCGTTAAATGTAGCCTCGGATCACATGTTTGTCGGCCTCGGCTTCGGCTCGGCCTATAATTACTCGTCATCCGAGACATTTCCCACTTAAACGGCCTTGGCATGTAATCTACTTTTATTTTGAACTGCATTAAAAACTTTACATGAATAGCCAACTATTACTTATTACATCATTAAAACGAGGGATACTGTATTTTTGCAGTGTGTACTTTATTTTTTCAACCTTTAAACCGATATATACTGTATATCTCAAAACAAAATCTGTCAACCCTATCAGTGACTGAATCAGGACGGTGTAATTTAATAGGCGCTTAATGGAGTCACTCCTTAATCAAATATATGAGAAAAGTACAGGTGAGTCTATAAATAACTGTTATATACTGAAGAGATTAATTTCAGGGTTGTTAAAAATTCAATATGACAAGTAACTTGAATAGAACCTTTTCGGACCGATTTTGCCTGTCCGTGACGTCGTTTAATCACCGTGACAAATGTCCCGGCGCCCAGCTAGTGTCCACGTGCCCGTTTCCGCCTCGCTGCCATTAAAATTACCTTCACTAAATTTAGCGCGTTTTTGTTTCGTAAAAGCAAACGATTCCAGTCTATTTTCCAACATAGAGATAACTTTAAGTAAGTATAAGCTAGCATGTTTGTTTTATATTTTAACACTTTGAGCGTGGGGAACTCCCGAGGGGAGTTCTCTGTGGGAGGTACATTTTCGCTACAAAGCGGAAAAATCACGGGATCAGCTACGAGCGTAGCGCGTAGCATTCGTCCGCAATGAAAGTGTTAAATCTGATAAATAGACAAATATATGGAAGTTTCAAAGAGCTGACGTGCTACTCATTGAATTATAAAGGAAATGAATTTTCAGTCCGTTGAATTTATGGCAATGTAATAATAATTGGGACAAGAAAATTAAGTAGTATTGAAAAGATAAATCTGGAATTAGGGCCTTTTTGAGTCGACTTCCGAGTTATTCTTACAGCCGTTTCCTGTCGACTTTGTTTCATTAACTTTAAGCGCAGTAAATTTGGAGTTTTGTTTCAACCAAGTTATGTTGATCGGACTTCTAAGTGGTGAGTTATTTGAAAATTCTAAATGCCTGCTCGCCTTTGTTAAATATCCAAGATCTCGTAGGAATCCCCAGAACAATTAATTAAGTCGCTTAGATAGAATAATAATTACTCTTTTGAAGCGTAAAAAATCTCTGTAATTTAAGTCCCAAAAAGGTGCAAGTAGTTACAGAACTATGTAAACAATGTAAATACGTAGGTAACGTATTTACATAACGTAAAAACGTTATGTAAATACGTTGTTTTTAACGTATTCATATTGTATGGGTCAATTATGTATTAATATTTACAATAATTAATACAATTCAACATTACTTACATTAACCATAAATTAACAGTTCAACCTTTAAAGCAAATACAAAATAATATTATTATTCAATTAGGAGTAAATTCACAGAAGTGTCATCTAGCTATGCATTACTTGTGACAAGTTTTAACTTACACTATCGAGTAGGTATTGTGTGTACTAATAAAATGGTATATTTTAGTTAGGTTCCTAAAGCATAGGTTTTTAATATCTCATCAAAAATTGAGCCGAGCACGTTGAAATTATACAGGTGATTATGGTAGAAAATATAGATGGTACATTTAAACTCGCTCTAAAACTTAGAACTTTATGAGCTTATTTATTATTTTTATTATGGGGCAGTGCTGCCAATTCAGAGACTAACACTATTTTTGTTCTGCAGAAGAGGGCTATTCGAGCGATATATAAAATGAGCCCTAGAGACTCACTTAGAGATAAGTTTAAGGTTATTAATATAATGACATTGTATTCTCAATACATCTATGAGAATATTATGTATGTACATAAAAATATTATCAATTTTAGGAAAAATTGTGACATACATTAATATTAATTAATACTAGAAACAAACATAAGCTCGCAGTACCCGCCACTCGGCTCCATAAAATAAGGAAATCATTCATGGGTAATTGTGTAAGATTTTATAATAAACTTCCAGTAAATGTTACTGAATTTTCAGTCAATAAATTTAAGAATTTTGTAAAGCGTAAACTTATATCTAAAGCTTATTATAGTACACAAGACTACATGAATGATAAAACACCGTGGGATTAATTTTGGATTTAATTATTAATTTGTTAAAGTCATGACATTCAATTACGATAATTTACGCTTGGAGACCTTATACATCTCCAAACGTGCATTATATAATGTTATTATTATATACCTATTCGGAGAGAAACCTTTACTTCTCTATAAATTATTACTTATAAATGTTCTGACTTTTTAGACTTTACATCTCTTGTTATTGTTATTCTATTTCAATTTATTTAAAATCAATTTTATGTTTTTTTTTAATGCATGTTAGTTGTAAGATGTACCATGATTGATTGAAAAAATAATTCCCGCCAAGTTTCTTACCGGTTCTTCTTGGGTCAGCGGTGTAGGGTTCGAACCGGAAGTAGTTTCAATACCTAGACGATTCAAAAGAGTTTGTTGCTATTCCAATATGAATAAAGAATTATTTGACTTTGACTTTGACTTTGACTTATAATTTAGCAAAAATGAGTTCACACGAAGCTTACTTTGAGACCATTGTGATTTTATATACATTTTTATTGTTTGACATTACTATAATTTTTATTGTTATGTTGTTTGTAAATATTTGCATGCCTGTATGTGGGCAAAATACACCGGTCTATCTAAGCTATAACAACTGTAATAATTTTATTCTGGCAAATAAATAATTTGATCGTTTTAATTATCGGTCATGAATTTCATGAAGTAGGTAAAGTCAACAAAAAGATGGTTTACCACTTTTCAACTTCCTTACCATGCAATAGAGAACTTGAGAGCAGCATATTATTCATGTTAAATATATCCCACCTAAATATAGGTAGATAGATCATCCATAAATTTCAAAGTTTGACTACCCATCGCTTTTATTACGACGTGAGATTTGAAAATGGACCGCCGCGCGCCATCGCTGGCCACCGGTCGCTAATTAGGGACACCTCTGTCAGACTCGTATACGCAAAAATTAATGCGAGTTCTCAAAACTCCAAGCGGCTTAGGATTTATGAGGTGTGTTGCTTATTAACTGCGGCTCTATAATTTACTTAGGCGTGTGTGGGTGTGCGTGGGACGTTTTTTTGTTTATCTAAATATAGAATGATTTAAATCATTTTGAGTGCAGTTTAAAATAAATGACTCATGTGTTGTATTATTTAAAATACAATGCATATGCTCAGAAAGCGATACTTTTCTGCACCCGTACAAGAATTAATTTTCATAATAGGTAGGGTACTCATCTTTATGATCTGGTTGGTACTACCGAAATTGTATGTTTTCTTATCATAATCCATTGTAAAATATTGTATGATAATAATATGTTCGTGTTGAAATTTAGTCATACAACATCTTAATATACAGTTTAGTGTCTAGTACAATTTTTGTACGTAAAACTAGAAACCTGTAGCCATATCATGAACTGCCGCGGCGTTATCAAAGCGCGTTTACTTTCCATCCGGTTCGCTCGCGCTCATACGCGAGTACGAGCGGGAAGGATATAAAGTATCTAAAGAAGTGCGCGTTGATAACACGGTGGCAGCACACTCATGGTGCTGGTAAGCACACTGTCTAATTTATGTAATTAGGAGAAAAATACAGTGAATATTGACACAAGAAATAATAATATGTATATCTTGTACAAGCTACGATTTACATCGAGACGTCTATTTGTTTTCATATTGATTGCAAATAAATATTTCAGGATGTACCATCTATCTATGGAATACAAATATTTCCCATCAGAGGATCAATATAAATAGTATTGACTGATTGATACAATGCAATTTCTCTTTGTTGATCGTTCTGATAAAATAACATGATTGATAAGGAACCTGAATGTACACTCGATACCTTGTCATACTAGACTTATGTTTGCTTTCATCGATTGGTCATAATAATGTGCACGACAGTCAGTCTCTCTGGCAATATGAGAAAATATTTAGGGCTTATTTGATGGCATTTGATTCTACATTTTTGAAAGTCTTTTATACTCTTTTGGGTCTGAAGATAGAATCTATAGGTCTAGATAGGTATCTTTAGTCGAATTTTCTTTTTATCTAGAAATATGAAATATTTTCGAATACGAGGAGAATTTATTTCCAACTATTTTGTGTTTGCCTTTAAATCTAAGAAACGAAAGGTAGGATCCAATAACGAAAAAGTATGCAACCTGAATAAAAAAAAAATACAAATAATTTATTCGTGGCAAATATAACAAGCATGACAGGACAAGACAAAACAGACAGATTCAGCAGTTAATATTATACCACGAAATACTTTGCATATTTACAAATTCTACTGACCAAATAAAGTGAATTGGTCCCAAATAATTTTATAGCAGTTACCGACCGAAATCTGAATATATATGTTGAAATATTCCTAATAAATTAACATAAACTTTGATTGCGGTTTGAGTATTTAATTACGTTTGAACTTGTTAAGAAAACTAAATGCTTGGGAGCTTAACAAGGCAGCTAATTAAATAGTTTATTCAGGTTTCTGTAAATACTCGAAACAGAAAGACATCGAAATTCACGATCTCTCTTTTAGAAATGCGGTTACAGCACAAACCATTCATAAATAATGTTAACAGTTACATATATTATTGAATTCATGTTCCTAAAGTTAAGGAGCTGAAGAAAAGAAGAGAGCCACAAGCCCTACCCTATATCTAAAATTGACCATTATGGTATTGTACCGAGGATGCTGAGGGCATAATCACACCCTATCGCAATGCTGATACGCTGTGCGAAGAAGTCGCACGCTGTATCAGCATTGCCAAGAGCGGTCTCTAGTTTCGTCAACCTGACGTTTCGCGATTTCGTCAAACAATTTTTTTTTCGCGGTTTCGGCCCTATGTATTTTATATTTTCTAGAAAATATAAAAAAATGTACTCCTTGTCGAGGCGCTTATATTATCCATAGTTTTAGATAAAAGAAATCAGTATGTTTCAATGATTGAGGGCCTCATTCTGCGTAAATATATAGAGGCTGCAATTCAGGTTCATGGGGCCATGCCTGGCGGCTGCAGAGGATTATCCTAACGGCCGCCAGCCCGGGCCGGACGCGTCATCCTGCCCTCCGAGAGCAATAACGTTAAATGCATTTTTAAATTAAACGAACTTTCAGCGAGGCCCGCGTTGGGCAGCATAGTTCGGTTTTTTGCTGATTGAAAATCTGTTGGTCCATCAATTTATCGTTCGATAAAAAAGCTTATTTAATCCTAGGAGAAACTACGTTGAGACAAAATGTAGTAAAAGGCAATTTTATGTGTCATAGACAATAGTCAGCAAAGGCGAACTATGGTGTCTAGTAATTTAACATGAATTGCATCAAATAAGTTTCTAAAAGCTTTGAAAAATAGCTCACCTCTCTCGCTGAGAAATCACTAAAGCCACGGGGACTTTTAACGTAACGTACTCGCATGTTAAACACACTACTGCACGAATATCTTTCCAGTTCTATTTCCAGAATTAGAAACGATTTCCTGCTGAAACGTAGTTTTGGTATTATCTTGGTGAAAACATAATTGAGATTTTACTACATAGTGCCTTTCTGGAACCTGCGCTTTAATTCTTTATAATATGAGAAGTTAATCATCTAATAGAAAGTTTTAATTTGTTTATCAATATACAGTGTCTAAACTATTATAGTAATTTTTCACGTTTTTTCTCGCTTACAATACTTTAACGTATTAGGTAATTTGAAATGGCTTTTCAAGTTGTATCCATATTCAAGTTCCCCACCGTGCCGCGGCTGCAAGGCGAGAATGATTGTATGACGCAGCACTTAGTGTCGTATAATTAAGTTGCCGTTAGACTAGAAAGCCTTTTGTTAGATACATTACTTTTGAATTGACTCGAGTAAGTCCTCTGGCAAATTATGTAGTAACCGTTATACGCATTCCCTTTTTATATACATCCGCGTTTTATATACATTTTTTATAAATATATTTGTCACTTTACTTCTCGCGAAAGAGTTTAGAGCACTGACGTAATACCTATGTATTTAATTTATATAATATACTTATTTCCTGTAACATTTCATTTTGATGGATTAGTCGAATGCAACCGTGGTATAGTACACCAAACGAAGGAAACTCAGAGGAAAAAACTCGTGTATAAGCGAATTTTGGCATAGTTGTAGGGAATGGTGTTTTAAACCACTTACTAAAAGTACTGGTGGTTAGGGGTGGAGCTAACGGGGGGAGGGGGGTGTAAAGGTCCTTATTTTTATTTTTTCGTAAATAACTCGTAAACCGTGGCTTATAGCAAAAAACGTTCTAGTACAAAAGTAATCTACATAAAATTCTCTACAAAAAAGTTGTACACATGTTTCGTCTAGGATCAATGTGTCATGAGATAAGAAAGCAACAAGATGGACAATAAAGAAATCAACACATTTGTTTAAGTCGGTATGGCACATACAGAATGCTCCCGAGCATTCCAAAAGATTTTAATGCTCAATTCCTGACCATATTTAGAGTCTTTAATGTTACATAAAATTTCCTGGATTCGGCTTGGTTTCAGAGATAATCAACCTTTTTTTCGAAATAAGTTTTTCGACGTAACTCGTCATAAATCATCTTTTTGATTACAATGCTACCACAATGTGTTTTAATATTACTACATCTTTTGCCTGGCAATCAAAAAATGGGAATAAACTTGACGAAATAATCTGTCCCTAAAAAAATTATTAAAGTTAATAATTTTAACAAATTGTTGTTATGATAAAAAGTACTGGAAATGTCAAAAAGTATTCAAAAAGTCTAAAAAAAAGAGAGCAAAAAAAATTTTTTTTGGCGTTATATCACATCAGGTCTCATAATCATTCTTGTTTATTTTGATATCTAGAACGCATACTTAAAATATTTTGCAATACTCGCGCCCGGGCGCGCCCTGAATGCTTATTGGTAAAAATAAAATTCATAATTATCTTCAAAACCTAAAATATTCTCATAAACATCGTCAAAAGATTTTAACTATGCATTTTAGACATGAAAACAAACAAAAAATATTATGAGACCTAATGTCAAACGCCACCAAAAAAAAATTTTTTTTTCTCTTTTTTTTAGACTTTTTGAATACTTTTTGACATTTCCAGTACTTTTTATCATAACAACAATTTGTTAAAATTATTAACTTTAATAATTTTTTAGGGACAGGTTATTTCGTCAAGTTTATTCCCATTTTTTGATTGCCAGGCAAAAGGTGTGGTAATATTAAAACACATTGTGGTAGCATTGTAATCAAAAAGAAATTTTATGACGAGTTACGTCGAAAAACTTATTTCGAAAAAAAGGTTGATTACCTCTGAAACCAAGCCGAATCCAGGAAATTTTATGTAACATTAAAGACTCTAGATATGGTCAGGAATTCAGCATTAAAATGTTTTGGAATGCTCGCGAGCATTCTGTATGTGCCATACCTACTTAAACAAATGTGTTTATTTCTTTAGTGTCCATCTTCTTGCTTTCTTATCTCATGACACATTGATCCCAGAGGAAACATGCGTATGTCTTTTTTGTAGAGAATTTTATGTAGATTACTTTTGTACGAGAACGTTTTTTGCTACAAGCCACGGTTTAAGAGTTATTTACGAAAAATTAAAAATAAGGACCTTTACACCCCCCTCCCCCCGTTAGCTCCACCCCTAACCACCAGTACTTTTAGTACGTGGTTTAAAACACCATTCCCTACAACTATGCCAAAATTCGCTTATACACGAGTTATTTCCCCCGATAGGCAACTTTTGGTATTCGTTAGGTGGGCTAGTAGTCGAATGTAACGTTTGATAGTTTCTTCATTTTTGGGGTAGGTAGTTTAGGTTATACTTATGGGACATGTATTGTGAAACATAAGTCAATACATGTTGAAAGGAGGTAAAAAAAATGTTAATGTAAATATACCTATTGTTTTTAGTATTATATTTTCTTTACTACTCAAAAAAACGAACTCCAAAAAATTAAAAACTGACTGATTCTACCTTTTCACCGTGACATGTAAGAAACAGCTATTTTATCATCTAAAACTTTCATGAAAACTCTTTCAAACTTCCGCCCCCTTTTTAAAACTTTAAGGATAATATGATAACGATTTCAGGGATAAAAACTATTCTCTAACCATCCCTGCCTCTACCTAAAACTACATTTCCTATATCTAAGTAATTATAGGTTTATCAAACTGAATTTTGGGATAAGATCGGATATAAAACATAACTGTGTGACTCGATTTCAAATCTGTTATTATTACAAAGTTCACCAATAGAATCTCGCAGGTTTTGTAGGTAATAATAATCCCTTAGTTAGCTAGTCTGACTCGCACTGATCCGTTTATTTTTCTATTTTAGTTATCCTAAAATCCTACAAAATACAATAAAAATCCTTGTGTAAGTAATGTTCAAGAAACGAAAGGAAACCTGTGGACTGTAAATAAATTCGAAATTAATCCTTACGAAAAATAAATATTTGAAATAAGAATACGTTGTGAGCAAGAACATTAGTGCTATGTTGAAAACTAAAGAGAATTACAGCGGAGTGGTCAGTTTATTTTCCGTTCCGGATGCTGGAGGTTGGGTCCTTGGCTTCGCTGTTTCGCTGTTGGTGCCGACCGGGCTTCTCCTCCTAGCTGAAGTCACCTGAACCTTCAGAGTCCAACTTAACTTTGGGTCCGTTCTTCAGACTCGGTCGTGACGGCTCCTTGCACTCGCTGCTTTTACTATTGTCCGGTGACTAGCGCTACGTGCTAGTGGTGATGAACGATGGTGTTTTAATTCCAATACGTAAAGCGATAAGATAACTATGTTGACTCAACGACGGTTTGAACTCACACTGACGTTTCCGCCAATGCACCCTTGCATGCAGAAATGACAGAATTTTAAATTTCGTGTTAACAGCACTGGCACAAGCCCTTGGAAATATCGTATAGGTTAAAACTGAAATAATATAATAATAATAATATACTATGTAAAAAAATATCATGGAATATTTTTTTCCAAGTTTTCACATTTAAGTATTCTGACGGTAATGTTGCCTTAATTAAGGTTTGTGTTGTTGGTAGTAGGTGACAATACCTATGTATATAGTAGACTTGTCCCCATTTCGTTTACTGTACAAAAGTATAGATCGATGCGGTTTAATATCAAATAGGTACCTATCTAAATGGGACCTAATACACCAAATCGACACAAAAGTTGGATTTAGCGACTAAAGTTTTAACATTCGTACCCTGGTTGTCAAACGCTCCTAATATTTTTATTGCAACTTGTGTTGTCACTGTTGCTTACATATTCGTATAACGACGCTGCTGATAATATTCGTATAACAACGCTGCTGATAAATTTCTTTGCCATTCGAGGGACACTGATTCTATTATAGGTGCCCCAAATACTTGACCCGAGGACAAGTAGGCCCAAGAGAAAAGAGTGAAATTACACGGCCAAGTATTGTCACAGTAAACAGAATGTAAACAATGTAGGTACCTAATAGTAGGTAGTTTATCTAAAGTTTTACACGACTGCTACGAAACTAATTTAATAATAAATAATGATTAATGTTTAACTAGTTTGTTTTGTGTAATAAATATTAGAAGAAGAGTGTATTTACACACAGGGAGCATCAATCGTCATATTCCAAAGTGGAAAGGGCTATCAAAACTAGTTTCAAATAAAGTTGTGTAATTTTGTATTCAATAACACTGTGTGCTGTTTGACAAAATAAACCGTATTTAATGTATAAATTTCCTTTAGATTTTCCAAACGACTAAACTTAAAAGGAGCCCCTCGTAGACTGATTGTTCGACTCCTAAAATCGTTTCTCAGAACTCCGAAATAAAATAGACGTATACCTACTCAGATTCAATAATTGCTCATTAAAAGGTAAAATTTTGTACATTAAATATACTGAAGGGAAACTAATCAACGAATGGAAAATGTTTGTTTAATACATTTCACGCAAGTTTATTCTCTAAAATCGCACTGTACATATACATATTATTTTGTAGATAATATTATGATGCTGTTACTATTTCCACAATTTTGCATACCATAATTTTGCTTTAAATGGTAAAAATCAAAATTTTAAACTTAAAATAGTACCAACCCAACGCTTTAGTTGCAAAACTTTGAATCGTAGATTGCCGAGATTTATTACCACAGGCATCGAAATAGCGCATAGTTGAATATCCTTCTATAAATAAATTTGTCGATTAAAAAAAACTTTCGTTTTTCCGTTTGTGTATTGAACCTGAAAATCTCAAATTATCCGAAATGGTATTCAAATTGAGGTTTCATCAGATTATTTCTGTATTTAATTTAACGTTTTATTAGGTACACCCTCATACGCATGTCTTTAGCTGCACATTTAAATAATTATCAGCCTAGATATATATTTCAAGGATGTAGCCATATAACCAGGCATAAATTATGTGGGTGGACCCACATAATTTCGAAATCGGCAAGGTAAACGCATGGTGTCGATCAACAAGAATGACTCATAAAATATATACAGACAAACCAAGAACGAAATTTTACTTTATGGGGCCATAAACAGGTGATGTGTTGTGGGGGACCGCAGAGACCGCTCGCGGGCAATATAAGTGACGCGCCTAATAAAGCTGTGAATAGCCAATTATTTTGTTACTGACACGTTTTTCAACGCCTCCTTATATGTAAGGTAAAAAGTTTGTTGTTTATCTAATTGATTCTAAGGGTTTCATGTTCAAGACTGCTAAAATTAGAATAAGCTAAGGTATGTAAAATATTAGTATTTAAATGCCTAATTGTTTTATAACTCATTATTGGTTGGACAAGACCGGTTCTGATTTTACATGATACCTATAGAGAATTCCATTTTGATAGGTAACGACCGTTTAATTCATTCTTAGCCCATTTAACGCGTCCATGTATGTATAAGTTAAACTCCATCACCAGCACTTTCATTAAAACTTCCTTGAGCGAGAACGTCCTAATAACGAATGGACCAGCTCCGGCCGGCAGCACTCTCGCAGGCTTTATAATTAGGCGGGGCCCGCACATAGACTTCCATCTAACAAACAAACTTTGTTCAAAATGTGTTCCTACGAAATTCACGCCTCTAACGACTCTCATAACAAATCAACCTTAATTACCAATTCCTCTCCTTACACAGACTTCTCGACAAACTTGGAACGTATTTAAACTGTAATGAATAACAATCAGGGTTGCTTGCACGCCAACATACAATATCCAGGATATCTAAGGAACCCAAAGCTTGCGTACTTCACCTTATGTTACCTACGCAGACCCTTCAAATATCCACAAACTACTTAAGTAGCTACAAGATGGTTTAGTAAGTTGTCAGGTACACGTATCTGATCCTATTTCAGCATATATTAGAAGTATGATTCCCGTCAGACTCCCTACAAAACACGAAC